>JBBPUG010000069.1:0-57311 GCA_038094535.1 Tubosaeta aff. alveolata
GGCAACAGACCTGGCATCCCGTGGACTCGACATCAAGGGCATCGAGGCCGTGATCAATTATGATATGCCCAGTCAGTTAGCACAATATCTTCATCGCGTTGGGCGGACAGCTAGAGCGGGAAATTTTGGCCGGTGGGTGAAGACTTTGTTCGTCGAGGATATTTCACTGAAATGAGTAGTTCGCTCACCTTGGTGGGCGAGAGTGATCGCAAAACGCTCAAAGCTGTGATGAAGCATAGTAGTGGGGAGGACAGCATCAGGCATAGAGTCATCCCAACAGACATATTCGCTCAATGGGCTCAGAAAGTGGCAAGCTTGAAACCTGAAATAGCTTTGATCCTTGAAGAGGAGAAGGAAGAAAAGCAAGTACGTCCAGTTTTCATTGTATTCTTGTCGTATTTTTATTTTAATGTTGAGATACGACGCGCGGAGATGGAGCTGAAGAAGGGTCAGAATATGATCGACCACGAGGCTGAGATTTTCTCTAGGCCTGCAAGGACCTGGTTCCAGACTGAAAAAGAAAAAGCAAGGACGGCAGGTTCGACCGGTAGCTTGATTGGGAGAGTCACACTGATTGTGGTCACGACCTTGCCTGTGTATAGCCGCGAGCAAGCAACATGGACATGGCGCTGCAATTTCCGCGTCGTCCATGAAAGCCACGTCCGGGACCACTTCCGGGGTCAGTACAGGAGCCCAAATGTCAGCGTTTCTCTCCGTTGACAGTTTATTGCTCAGCCAAAGAGAGACAAATACGCGGGACTATCTCGCAGGGCGAAACGACGAAAAATGTCTGTAGAAATGGATAAAGAGTCAGGAGGCAATGCCGCTGTCAACGCTGCTATCCGATCGGCAAAGAAGGCGGCCAAACCTGGAAAAATTGGGGTGGCTGTAGGGAAGGGACCAACGCGACCAAAACGCGACCCAAAGGGAAACGCAAGGTCACACAAAGATAGCGCATTCGGGCAGGATCGTTCCGCAAGGAAAGCACACAACGAGGGCATTAGAGCGAAAAAGGGTGACGCAGTTGGCGGGATGGGGAAACGGAAACAGAGAAAGCGATAGTTTAGTCGGTCGCAACAGGGCATCTGCCGATGTTCATCGGAAGCACCATTTCACGTGGCGCGAAGCCTTGATACACCGCAAACGCGGCGTATTGAATTAACTTGAACTTCGTGAATGACTTCACGTCTCAAAAGCTTGAAGCAGTTTTACTGAATCGTACTCGCTCCATATTCGATGGAGGGCAATGCGTTCGCGTCCCTCGCTACTCTACGACTGCCTTCACCGTGTCGATTGCTTTCTTCAGCGTGCTGTCCAGACAAAGATCTGATCGTTTTGATATCGCGACTTGGTGGACACGATAAACTGAGCCTTTGGAAGCTACAAGGTTCCAAGAAATGGGAGGTGGACGTTGGCGAAGCCGACGACACCCCGCCCACGGTTGCTGCCCTAGTTTGGAGTCCCAACGGCGAGTTTCCTTTGTTCCCGTACTCGCTCTGTTTTCATGTTTGTACGCCCAGGTCAAGCAATAGCAGTGGTTCGGGACTCTGCCCACATCACCCTTCACTCCGTCCAAGATGGGCGCGTCGAACGTTGTCTGACCATACCGTTCCACCAGAATGCTCCTCAAATAATCCAAACAATCGCCGGAGTTTGGTGGTCCACCGGTCATCACCCTCCCGCTAGCGGTGTTATCCCCGACATATTCAAGCGGGGTGGGGTCAAAGTTAGTTATCACTGACAAATTTGACGAGACCTCAGCTGTTGTCTAGACCGGCTCGGCGCTTTCTCTTCTTAACATCCTGCCTTTACTCGATAATGTGAAGGAACACGGGGAAGATATGACGTGAGTTCATCCCATCAATCACAGTGTAATATTGACTTTTTGTGCAGCGCAACCGATTTATTTGCTTTTCAGGGAACACAGACACGGGCTACTTCGCGGCGGTCGACCCCAGAAGTAATCAAGAAATGGCCAGCTTTAGTCCCCTTCTTAGAGGAGGCATCTATTGCCCCTTCAAGTCAGGGTCATAGTTCTCATAACAAAATTGGGGAGCCAGTGTCTTCTGCACAGGCACGGGAGGACGAAGATAGCTTGCTCACTCTGGTTGATGAGCGTGGTATTCTTCATTGTTTCCTAGACGGCAGCTATTTCCTTGGATCGGTGGCCCTACCTGATGGATTGCCATCTGCGACTCTATTCAAACATCCCTGCAAACCACTGATATTCCTCCACCCGCAGTCTCTCAATGCGGACTCGCTCTTGACGGGCATGCAGCCCGTCGTCGTCGACATCCCACTTCTTGCAACGCCGAGAGTCCGGGATTTTGCGCGGCTCTCCTCTGCCGCTCGCGAATTGACATGGCTTCTAATGCGTGTCATCAAAGAAGTCAAAGAGAGCTGGTTTGGATCGGAATCGTTCACAGGGGCTAGGGATATCGGGATAAAGTGGGTACAAGCTCTAGAGAGCAGACTCAGGGAACAATATGGTTGTAGGTGGTTTGCAGCGTCATTGTTTTGGTGACATCCATATTCGCCAGACCAGAACCCTAATGTCGTACTGGACCTCACTACTTTACTTGTGACAGGATGTGGGTCGGATGGACTCGCCGATTTCCTTTCAAGCAGTGAACAAAACAGTGAACGAGTAGGTTTCTCTTGATTATTGTCTCATGACCTTACGCACCTATCAGACTCTTCAAAAATGGAATTCGGCTGTCACAGAATCATTAACCAAGATTCGTGATTATGCCACTACACGCATCATCCCTGCCTTTCAAAGGTTGCATATCATCCTGGATGAAATTCTTGGGTGGTCGCACATGTAAGTGGCATCGAATTCAGGGTGACACGGTCGTCTTCAATTTGGAACCAGGCCACAGTTCACATTATTTGGTCTTAGTGCGGATGATGTGGATTCTTGTCTGAGGATGATTGAACGTGGTATATTCATTTCCTCATGGCTGGCCGCTGAAGCGAGGAAAGAACTTGGGGCCTTCAAACAGTTCCTGTCTTTCATTCGACATGGTCCGTCCCACACATTTGCTCATTTTCCGTTCAACCTCCTGTCTGAGACCTTTTCAGAGACCACCGTCGCGAATCCGAGCACGGAGTCACACACTAACCCAGATCATGACATCCTCGAAGTCAACGGCTACTTAATATCCGGGCTCATGGCCAGCAAGATTGACGAATGGTTCATGGGGTCATTACCCAAACTCAGTCCTGGGGATCTTTCGTACTTTCGAGTTGTCGGCAGCCCCAGTAAGGCGCTTGACGAGGTGCTGCATCTGGCCCGCGACGCATTGCAAGACGCATCACAAACATCATGGCAGCCAGTATGTTTTACTGTCAGGTGGATACGTTTTTGGCGCGAGGCTAAATGGCTGTTTCAGAAAGCCCCGTCGAATGATTTTTCACATCTGGACAAAAATCTTGATGCACTTGTACAGGAAATAGCCTCCCGGTGTCAACGGGTCTTTGCGGAGGTCTCTCAAGCTGCTGCTCGATCAGCGACCGTCTCGACAGACGGTGGAGCCACTGTGTCGCAGGCAAGTCCAGATCACACAGGAGGAGCATGTCATTTCATCCGTCAGAGAGTGGTTGACAATCAAAACGAGGTAAACGGCATGCGCTTCGCGGTGGGGTGATAATTGACCTAAATTCGATCCTATAGCCAGATGGTCACCTGCAGTATCTTGCCGTCCATGTGAGTTCGGAAGGACAAGCGCTTTGTGAGTGACCTGAGATCATCGCCTTTTGTGAACTGAATGAATATGTATATATATATACAAGTTTGCGTGAGCCGAATGCCATATGGCCGATATGTGGCGGGGGTCCACGATGAGATCGCGGTCAGTCTTTTAGAGTGCACGGTGGGTGTGCCAAATGGGCAAGGAAGAGCGGAGATTGACGTGTTGGATGCCGAGTTCTTTGACGACGAAACTCTTGTGATTGTCTACCAAGGCAAGGACCAAGGTGAGAAAGTACGTTTTTGATTGAATGGATGTGTTCACATTGTACCAGGCTCGATATTGGCTGGTACGGTAAACTACGGTGGACTAGAGTACCAGAAGCTGCAAACCGATGGATACGTAAGCGGTCCCGCACGAAGAGATATGATGGCAAGCGTGTTGGATCGATGGAAAGGGGGGCATGTAAGTCTCGTGTTGTGGTTATGTGCGGAGTTTTTATTGATGCGGTATGGGTCAGCTTCCGTGCCAACCGATTCCGATCACCAAATGTCGCCGATTGTGTGGGTGCAGAAACGGATCAGTGTCGGTTGCGGTGAACGGGAGAGCTGGACGGAGAGTGGTCTGTGTACTAGATGGGGACGGGACGAGGCTGGAGGTGCTGGACATGGAGGGGGACGAGGAAGACGAAGAAGCCGAGATGGAGGTCGGCCTCGTTGTCTAATTTTTTTTTTCTTTCCTGAGCGTCCCGGGAGGAGATGGGATCGGGGCTGTGTTCCTGGGGCTGGGTAGGCCGGGAATGAATGCAGATCCAGGTGATGATGATAGTCACACAGATAACACATCTTGGACGGCGAGGAGGAGGAGCAGCCCACGACTGGACTGGATTGTAAATACGCTCGCTTAACTTGATCACACCGCGGCCCTCCTCGTGTCCTTGTGTGATTCGAATTCTTTTTTTCCATGCCATTTTAAACCTCCTCCGTTGGACCAGCTCATCGCTCAACTTTCTCTTCCTCTTATGCCGAACAAGCTCGAATCTCCCCCAGACGACAAGTCTGACTGCAAGACTGACATGGACGATCCTGTCGCTCGCATGTCCGATATTGCCCTCCGCAAGAAGAAAAACGCGGATGCACAAGCCGCCTTTCGCCAAAGGTCATCTCCGCCCCCACACTCACCCCCCCTGTTTACTGATCCCATCCTTGTCTAGGCGCGCCAACTACATCGCTACACTCGAAGAGACAGGTCAGCATCTCTCTCTCCTCTCTGACCCCCCCTCATATATGCCTTCCAGTCACTTCTCTCGAGTCCGTCGTCCTTCAGCTCCAGGACTCCTGCCGTGAGGCCCGCCAGGAGGCGGGTGAGCTCAAACAAGATAACACCCGTCTGAAGCACGAGTTGCGCGAACGCGAAAAGTTCTGGAGAGCTCTCTGGCAGGCACGCAAGACGGGACAGGCGCCCGACTCCGATGACTTGCCGCCACTCTCCACAGCCTTCTCTGCGCACACTCCGTCCAACATCATCCACAATCGTCTCCCCACATCACATGGCAGCCACTACAGTGACGACGGCATGGCCTTCCAGACAAATGATGACCCTGCATCCCTCTGCAACGGTGCATATGGCCCTCCTCCGAGCCACGCATATCCAACGCACTCCCCTTCCCTATCCTACGCCGGCGTGGATTCCGATCATATCCCCACTCCAGGGACCACCCCGCAACTGGGAGCCAATCGGGTCTCAAAGTTTGGCCACTATCCTTATCCCCTTCAAACAATGAACCGCGACACAGCGTGGGCTCAGAACGTCCCACAGACATCCTCGTCCAGTGGTAAGCTCCGTCACACGGTCAATCTTATCATCCCTGACCTCATTTCTTAGGGTCCCCCACGTTGACTTCGCCCGATATGTATGTAAACCGCTCTTTCGCAGAGGAACAAAAAACCCCTCTGAATCACTTGGAAACAAACCCTTACCTCTTCCCGGGTAGCCGGTCCATTTCTCCAACCACGTCAACGCCACCTTCTTCCTCCACCACGTCATTGACGTCACCGTTTCAGTTTACTTTTCCACCAGAAGGTTCAATTGCTCAAGAACGGTCCGAGTTCGACTACCGCAGGCACTCCAGCGCCCACTGTGCCGAAGTCACCCTCCATGGCGGAACGGCCGATATTTCACTCTCTGGCCCTCCAGGTGATGGTGTCCGCTACAGGATCGGCCCCAGGCGAGCAAACTCTGGTCCGGAGCGCCCATTGTTGCCCACCATACCTTTTTCTGGGAGCGATAATAGCTCCCAGCATGAACGAGGGAGCAGCGAGGGGGAGTCGAACTCTTACTCGCAGCTGCCTAAACTACGACCACGCCGTGGTATTGAGAGGGAGTCGCGATCTCCCTCTCCTGGTGCTCCACCGATTTCCGGCACCCTGGCGGTGATCAAAGCGCAAGCGTTTGGGGCATTGCGAAGAACGCGAACACGCACAAAGAAGTCTTCGGAGGGCGCGGCGAAGGTGGCAATGGAGGTGCTGGAAGCAAGAGGCATTGGGATGGGAGTGGCTACCGGCTCCAAGCGGCCACGTTTGCATAATGATGACCCTGACATGGAATGAATCGGCCTGCGGGACCAAACACAACATTGACGACGAACGATAACCTATTGTGCATCTCTTCGGTCTTCGGTTGGACACAGACTGAAGCCTACTTGTTTTACTATTTACATAGTATGTTCTAATCACCTGTCGCATATAGTGTTGCATGTAATATGATACCTCCAAGTACACCTGTAAACTATGTAGGACGTCTGTTCTCTTTACCCGTCCGGTGCTGAGACCGAGTGACACTGATACATTCTGACATGGCCGCGGACAAAGTGACCTGGGCGGAAATTTGACATGTGGAACGTGGCACTGATGCAAATGGATATCTATTGATGGAAGGCAGTGACGATCCTATTCCCATCGGTGCGCTGACCACGCCAACATCATGGTCAGATCCAGTTCAGTCTTGGGATGGCGACATCCCACGGCCCTCTGATTTCACTAGATAGACGTCAATAAGCGAAAACACCTTGAGATTGTCCAAATAACGTGCTTTTTGTATTTTTGCGCCCAAACGAGCACCCCGGGGGCAATGAATGTCACCGCGATGTAGATGCCCACCATCATTATGGCTATGGGCGCCGACAAAGGTGTGACGAGGGCGAGTGACACGGCGGTGATGGATAACGTCACCAACGCTTGCAACGCCGTCGAAATACCCTGTGAATCCGTTCAAGGCCTTGTCGCGATCACAGGACGAGAGAAACATTTACCCAAAATCGATGACGCAACAAGGGAAAGAGAGCAAATAATTGCACAGCAAAGAGAACAAGTGAAAAAACTGACAGGTCGTCAGGCAAACGTGAGGCAAGCACAACGGACGATGATATCGCCGCGTTTATGGACAAGACGGACGTGAGCCTGTTGGCGGTGAGAGTGGATCAATCACACGAAAGAGCGGATTGCCAACCTTTCCTGGGTATACGGCCCGGACTTCATACAGCTATAATCGGCCAAGAGGGTGTTGAGAAGAAAGAGGCACGCTGACAGCGCCCATATAGAGTCCGACGACGTGGCAGCCGTCAAGGTCCTCAGGACGGGGGCTAAGCCCATGAGGGCGAGGAAGACCAACAAAGATGACTTGAACGCCTTTGAGCCTGGGCACGGTCCATCAGCGAGGGTGGAGATGGGACATGGCCTCACGAACGGTATGCGTGCACTTGGGTAGGATTGGAGCCATGGAGAATGAGTTCCCATGTGAGATAACCAAGCACGAAACAAGTCACCGATACCCACAACAACACGCGAGCATCAAGGGAGCGTTGGTTTAGTCTCACGAAGATCGCAAGGAAGACGGAGAGGGTGCCAAGGTGCTGTGTGATCGCACAGCATAGGAAAACCAACGGCCAATAGCTGTATGGGGTGAAGTTGGCTTGAAGAGGGGAGCGTCAGCGGTCATCGTGAGTCGGCGCACGTCCACTGACGATTTCGCCGCAAGGCTGACAAGAATGAATCTGGTGGTATGAAATTGTCGGGATAAGGAGATTTCTCCCAAAGGACTCTTCGCCACGACATGGGCACAGGCAAGTGACACACTCAGACAAAGATACGGCACTCAGGATCTTGACGACGGGATGGTATTCAGTAACATTAAATAAACGTGTCGACTGCCTCGTGGGTTCACCGGTGGTCCGCTTGATCAAGTGAAGAAGAGAAGAGAGTAGATAACCCCGAGGGATCAATGAACCCTTGGGTGTGAATGCTCATGACGGTTCCGACACAAATTGAAAACTGGCCACGGCGATCATGGCCATGAAGCACGAGAAAGCCTGGTGGCCAGGGATGAAAGACGCCCTAATGGACCGATCCACATGCCAAACTCACATTGGGGGGGTCTACATCGACAAGGAGAGTTCAATCCCACTGGGATGAATTTGATGAAAAGAGGCAGCGGCGTAGTCAAAATCGGCTCCCACTCACCACAAGTGGCTCCTCTTGCCTCGATGCTGGCACAGGTTTCGCAGTCTTGGATGCTTGAAGCTGGGCCGTGAGATGACCCCTCTTTGGATTGGACGCATGAGTTCCGCGTGCTTGTGCCTAACGAACAGCGCTGGTGAATCGACTCGGGAAGGCCGAGCGATTGAATGTACCCACCGATTGCAGTCTCCTCTCCGCTGCTTCTGCGGCCGCGGTACGAGTGCTCTGGTAATTCCGCACGTTGGAGGATGACGCAGAACCACCGCCAAGCACCTGATGACTGCCCGAATGAGCACCCGGTCTCGAACAGAGCGAGCCCATATAATACTAATGAATGTGGTGATGTCAGCAGCAAAGCCAAGGGCCGGGTCACGCCTCGTTTATGCCTCCTGCAACATTTTAATATTCCCAGCTCTCATCCAGCAGCCAACAATCTACAGCCGAGGCGTGATCTATGTAGGCAGCGTCCCGGAAATTTCTCTGTACTCTCCCCTCTCGTCCCGAGGTCGAGCGCTGCGTTCGCGGAGGTCGTACTCCTCCAAGTGGCGATGAGGTACCCACTCCTAATGACCCATGCTGAGGGATCAACAGGACACGTCGAGCAGATGTGACACACCTCCCACCACCGCCTGCCCACTAGCCACGGTATATTGGGGTCCATGCCTGCCCTTACCATGCGGCTCTTGATTCCGGCACTCAATAACAGGCCAAAAACAGTCAAGAGAAACAGGGTGACCACCAGTTGGTCCCTGGGTGAATCGCGCTCTAAGTCAGATATGAGCACTCGTCACAAACGCCAAAACATCGAGGCTAACGGAAACATCTCGCTTCGACATCACCCTCCTTGCCCGTGGCCGTATCAGGATCTGTGTCGCCGAGAGAAGCCCCGTCGCAAATGGGGAGCTGTTGGTCCAGACACCATTGCTTGGTACATGAGAGACATGGTTTCGACCGGTCGTCTGGAGCGTCCATTTGCAAAATGGTATAATTCGTTTCGAAGCAGATACCTGCATGCATCATGTTTCTTGTGACTCGAGCGGAAAATGATGGAACCTACATTTGCAGTAGTTGGTCACCTCCCACTTGGGTGTGATGCCTCGGACTGGTATCTGGTGGTGTGAAGCTCTAGCTGTCCGCGGACCATGACACAGCTTGTCTACGCACGACGAGCAACACGAACAGAAGGAGGATGGTACACGGTGGTGACATGGCGGACGGGTCCGACGTTGTGGCTGAGGACTGACACGCGTCCGCACCATCACGAGGTTCACCAGAGATGGCCGAGTACGAAGACGTCTTGACCAACCAGCCAGTCGTGATCGACAATGTTTGCTCCACTTGCTCACCGTCCCGTTCGTGTGCTCACCCCTCTCAGGGTTCAGGCACTATCAAGGCGGGCTTCGCTGGTCAAGATCATCCAAAATGCTTCTTCCCATCCTTGTATGTGACCGTTTTCTTCCGCATGCAGCTCCACTCCAATGACACCCCGTCGCAGCGTCGGTCGTCCAAAGCATGTTCGCGTCATGGCAGGTGCCCTCGAAGGAGACGTCTTCATTGGCCGTCGTGCACAAGAGTTTCGTGGCCTCTTGAAAATCAAGTATCCCATGGAGCACGGTATCGTGACCGACTGGGACGATATGGAGCGTATCTGGAGTTGGATATACGCCGAGGAGCTCGGCACGCTCAGCGAAGAGGTACATGGCACTCTCGGACTCCCCTCACACCGTCTCAGCCACTTGCCCTGCAGCATCCCGTGCTTCTGACAGAGGCACCGCTGAATCCTCGCAGCAATCGTGACGTCGCTGCCCAAATCTTCTTCGATACATTCAACGTCCCTGCTCTATTCCTCTCAGTACAGGCTGTCTTATCGCTGTAAGCTCATCCCCCACGGATTCGTTCGTCACTGACGCCGCGTGGATAAAGTTATTCCTCTGGGCGAACGACTGGCATCGTACTGGACTCTGGAGATGGCGTTACTCACGCTGTACCCGTGTTCGAGGGATTTTCGATGCCCCACGCAATCCGTCGAGTGGATGTCGCGGGGAGGTGCGTGCAGCTTAGTTTGGCCATACAGCTACGTAGATCGGTCTCCTTTCTAGAGATGTCACCGACCATCTCCAGCTCCTTCTGAGAAAGTCTGGTCACTATCTACACACGACAGCGGAGCGAGAAGTCGTGCGGATAATCAAGGAAAAGTGTTGTTATGTTGCATTGAACCCTTCCAAAGAAGAGAAGGACACTCTTGGACGTTCTGAAGAGTTCCGGCTACCTGATGGAAACGTAGTCCAGGTGAGCTCAGACACAATGTATGACGACTTTAGCCTGAAGATGCTCCAGCTTGGCTCCGAAAGATTTCGAGCTCCCGAGATTCTATTCAACCCTGAGCTCATCGGCCAGGAATACGCCGGTGTTCATCAAGTTGTCGTAGATTCTATCAACAGGGTCGATCTGGATCTGCGTAAAAGCCTCTTTTCGAACATCGTCCTAAGTGGGGGTAGCACATTATGTAAAGGTAAGCCCAGTCGCTAAACTGGATGCGGCTTCACTGTGCGCTAACCGCTGTCTATTGTAGGCTTTGGTGATCGGCTGCTCAATGAGGTCAAGAAGTTGGCTGTAAAGGACGTCAAGATCAAAATCTATGCACCCCCAGAACGGAAGTATTCTACTTGGATTGGTGGTTCTATACTGGCAGGGTTGGGAACTTTCAAAAAGGTTTGCGCTTGGATAACGATCTCAGAAAATGCAGCTCATGTGCTTCGATAGATGTGGGTCTCTGCGGAAGAGTATCAAGAAGATCCAGACATCATACACAAAAAATTGGGCTTCTAGGCTGTTGCGCATATCTCGAACACTTCCATCATCGATGATACCCAAACTATCCAACTGATGTTGTAATAAACTTAGACCGGAAGCACTAATGAGAGGGTCGCTTTCAGGACATTTGCATGTGCATATGATCTGTAGATGCACAGTGTACACGTTCGCCTTTGTTGCTAGGAAGGACAATGCGGAATGGAAAAGCAAATATAAAGCCCAGTCTCGCCATGGAACTACTTTCCCTTCTTTGGCGGCTCTGCAGCCTTGGCCTTCTTGGTACCCCGAACCTGGTGGTGCATGCACATCGTGAGCTCGAGGAAATAAAGAACGACGATTGACCAGCCTTTTTCGCGCGGTTTTTTCTCTCATGCCGTAGCTTGCGGGAAGGTTTCTCAACCTTGGGCTGAAGGCCACTCTAAAGTCCTAGATGAGGCATGCAGATGTCACGCGGAGGATAAACCAACCCTGATCAGACGGTACTTGGGCTCGAACTTCTTTTGTGAAGCCTCGTCATCATAGATGAGGGCAAACCCAGTGCTTCTTCCACCACCAAAGTGTGTTCGAAGGCCAAAGACGACGACGCGGTCCTTTTCTGACTTGTACAAGGTAGCAAGCTTCTCCTGGAGTTCAGATTTGGGAACGTTTGGGCGGGACGGATGTAGGATATCGAGGACAAATTGGCGGCGAGCGAGGAGACGATTGGTGATGAATTTGCGAGTGCGCAGAGTAACGGGTGCCGAGTTGTCAGCCTGAAAGTCTTGTCAGAAGACCTAACACCATCTGGACTGCCGAAACCGCATCCAACGCTCTCCGGCTGGGATTTACCACAAAATGTGGCAGCGGTGTTACTGAGCATTCGGAGAGCGTGCTCACCATGACTGGGACTTTGGATCAGCGTTTGGGGACGATTTATTGCCCAATGTCTTGACGGGTACTGTGAGCTACAGTTGGTGGGGAACAAAATCAGTGTCCGTCCGGCACTTGCCGAGCACAGCCTACTCGTTTTTGAAGTTGCCCCTATTTAACTCGATCCAGAACGCAATGTACCGACAAGTCTTCGGACATGGTGTGAACACAGTTTTTTGGGAACAACTGTGCGTCTCTTGCTAGCCTCTGACATGACCGAAGTATGCTTTCGTGCTTACGTCTCGGCCCCGCTTTGAGGTGCTTCTCTTGTCCCCACCGATCCGTTTGTTTCATACTGCTGTCCTTATTGTTCATTTCATTTTTGATCATTGGGTGCTCGCATTCGTAAGAACTGCTTACCGCCCAGATCTCCGCTGCGGTGTTGCAATTTCCGCCATGCATCCGTTCCATTCTAGACTTTCGTCTGTGCATGGTCTTCATTGTCTCTTGCATCGATGCCAACTGGAGCATAGCCGACCTTCTTAGATGCTTCTGGACGTTCACCCCATCATTTTGAAACACGGACGTCTTTATTAGGTGCGCCATCCAATCATTCGCCGTTACATTTGGATGGCGTTGCACTAGCCCATCTGATGAAAGGTAAGCATCACCATCCCTGACAAGGCAAGCTCAAAAGCAGATTGGGAACAATATTGGTCATGGTACCGTCGCGTTCATGACATCCGAGTCGCAGAATGAAGATTGATGGAAATGAAATGAAATACAAGCAAGGTACAATTTGACACGACTCCTTTCACTGACGGTGTTGCGTGACATCACTAGGTGCATTTTCCATCGTGGGTCAACCAAAATAACACGCTTTTATGCATTTGGCCTCCATTCCTCTTATGAACATTCACCGAGCAACCCCCATATAATGTTGCAGCTTATTCGTTTACATGGCCGCTCAAATCCTCAGTCAGCCATGCCGGTGAAGGCTGGCGCAGCAACGGAGGCCAAACTTATGGCAGTGCTCCAGAGCATCACGCATCAGAATTAATGATCGCCAATCGCCCTACATGTCGATGAGAATGCTTCCTGGTTCACAAGAGCATAGCCGAGCAACTCGATATCCTGTGTACCTCCCGCGATTGGGAAATTAGGCAAGTTGCTTTCTGAGAAAACTTGAGACGGTCGAGGTCCAACGCCGGTAACGGTATATAATTATTCTTCCAGTAAGCTAGACACTTCTGACGACTGCGTTTATCCATTGCGGTGTCCACGTGTAAGGACACACGAAAACAAAACTGAGAAGAAGGATAGACACTCAACCGGGGACTCTCACACAAGTCCTTGAGACACGCGTATTTAGCAATGCAGCGTCCTTTGGGGGATTTCGCCGCTCCGTACTTGGAGCGATATCAATCGATTCCCGGCTGTCATCGAGATGAAACAGTTAATAGAAGAACATGCTGAAATGACTCTTTGCCAGGGGGTATCTCGGATTTCTTCACGTAGAGCTCATTTAACGAGCAATTTCCGACTAACGGCACAGATACGGTGATACAACAACACAGCACACGATGACTGACCAGGAAGATAGTGAAACTACAGGACAGATATCGAGGAGTATTGTCCTTCTACAAGCCCGCTGATTTTTATGTGGCTTAATCAAGTCCAGCCGCTCCGAATCAACGAGTCCCTGACACGGAAGATCAAATAGAATAACTCTGGATCAAAATTCGTAAGATTGGAGGTACAGTACTCATTACTCTTCGCCCGATTGTCCATGAACCGAAAAGAACAAGTGGTTGGGTATTACGCTTGTGTCACCAAATATTTCTACTTTATCCTGCGCGACCGGGTGAGTATGGTCTACACAAAGGGCGAGAGGTATACACACCAGACTTTTCTAGCACAGCCAATGCCTTTTGCAGTGCACGTGTAGCAAAGTACCGAACGTCAGCATCCCCATCATTCTTCTGTTGGTCCAGAACAGGGATAATTTTTTGCCTCACAAATTCTCTACCTTCCGGTGCACTCCCGAAAGAGGCCGCCAAAACTTCCAAAGCCTTGGCAACATTGAACCGTATGTTGGGAATGGGATCAACAGAGAGCTGCAATAGAGGGGTTATGATCTCAGCTTGAATGATAGGCAAAGTTAACGAGGGTGAAATAGTCTGGAGGATGCGTAAGGAAGATCTGAAACTGTAGTGGCCAATGACAAACCGTAATAGCTTGAACGGTGGTCATCCGATACAAGTAGTTGGGGTGCTGACCCATGCCCACGACCTTGGGAACGATGGCAACCTTTGCCCACTCGACGCCGAAAACTTCGGTCAGTTTCTTCAGGTTTATGGTAGCAGCTTCACGGATGCTGAAGACAGTGTCCCCCAACCAAGACATGCACAAGTTGCCGAGTTGTTCGTCAAAGAATGGCTTCCCCAATTGCGTCGCAAGGAGAGGGATGTACTCAATGATCGCCTGCCGAACGCGCCATGATTTGTCTTCTGCCAATTCGATGATGGCAGGCAAAAGGCTATCCGACAAGAGCTCAATGTCAATCACTAAAAGCAATGCAATGAGACTAAAAGGATCCTATATGTTGACAAAGCTCCTACCACCGTTCACCGTTTCCAGTTTGCTGATGACGTTCAAGCGAACCTCGGGGAATTCGTCTTTGAGTAGATGAAGGAACAAGGGGAGCAAGTGTTCGACCGTTGGTTCACGACCAAGGAGCGGAGCCAGTCCACTAATATGGTTCGCTAGAGCAGCTCTAACATGCTGGGATGTGTCGTGCGACAAGTCACGGACGCAGGGCACAATGCGTGCCAGGATGACCTCGCGTTCGACGAGTTTGGAGAAGCCTGGCGATTGAATGAATGATACGTGTAAAGATGTCAAATATGATGGTACCCGGAATCTGACCAGCAGCGGCGGTCCGCACTTCTGCCTCATTGTCTTTCAGGAGCTGAACATACTGTCCGATCAATTCGTCTCTGACCAGGTCTGCACCAACTGCCTCGGCAAGCTAAAGTGAAAAGCTTATTAGTACTCGTCGTGACAGTGTTTCGATTATGGATACCTCGTTGAAGTGTGTAGCGGCCATATACCGTACCCTCCAGCTCTTATCGGCAACGCTATGTCTTATCTGTTTCAACAGCTGTTCTTTTACTTCTGATGGAGTAAGTTGCTGGGCGATGACGATGAGATCTTCGACTGTCAATAAGCGAACGGAATCCTGATCATCCGACTGAAGTCTGCGGTACACTGGGAGGCCATCTGAGAGGACATGGTGCTTGGAGAGGTTTTTGACCAAAGGCTGTGAAAGACGAGTGAGTCTGCGGTGGGGTGCCTCGAAAGTGAGGTACGTACGCCAAGCCATCGAGCAGCAGCACGTCGAACCATGGGTGTGTCATCGGCGCCGAGACCTGCAAACAATTTTCTCAATTCATCCTGGATGGCAGACGATACTTTGGGATAGACTGGGGAGTAGAGTGCAGCCGAAGAAGTCCGAGAAGTGAACCATTCGCCTTGAGACAAGCGTTTTAAGAGAGGGATGTAAAACTCTTCTATCTGAGCAGCTGAGAGGACGGCAGCGATTTTCGAGATGGACTCTGCGGCCTTGGGAGAGAGTGAGAGAAGGGCAGAAGAAGTCAAGAGAGGTCGAGTACCTTGTCCCTGACCAGTGTTTCCTCTACCGAAGATAAATTCTCCAAAGGACCCAACAAAACGTGAGCATATTGAGGCCCGCCAATGTACTCGTCGAAATTTCGACCGAGCTCCTCTGCCAAGGCCAACAGTACTTCGTCCTCGTCGTCGACCGAGTCTTGAAGGAACGGAATGAGCTCATCTCGCGCGCGATCTTGTCCTAGTGCGAGTGCTATGGTGGGTATGCTGTGAATGGCATTGAGTCTTAGCTGGACGTCTTCTGAGCGTAGCTCGTCCATAAGGACAGCAATCGGAGCGATCTAGCAAGGGAATGAGTAGGAAGAAGAAGAGGTTGTGAAAGAAAACCGACGTCTTCCAAGGTAAAGGAGGAGTCCATGGTGATATGATGATGGAGGAGGTGATGGTCAACTGGTTGGATTTGGTACGCCACACAAGGCGAGGGAACCCTCAGCCACAACATTCACCTGAAGATGCCCGTGCAAGAGACTGATCATCGTATCGTTCTCAGACATCCAAAGGTAACTAGTATACATTCTCCTAGACTTTCTGACATTGTGTGTATCTAGGGAGCCACTGCTGAGATCCTCCTTTATGGGGCCACAGTGATATCGTGGAGGGTGGACCTGGTAGAGCGCCTGTTTGTGTCTTCCAAGGCTGCACTGGACGGGACGAAGCCCGTTCGAGGGGGTATCCCCATCGTGTTTCCGTGCTTTGGTGCACCTAGCCATCCTGAGCATGCGCGTCTCAAGCAACACGGATTCGCGAGAAATCAAGTGTGGACGTTTGATGGTGTTGTCACGGACGACGAGACTCGGGTGTCTGTCCGATTGAGTGAGCGATGAGCTGTCATGTCATATCCCTGTTGGTGCTCACAGACGCAAGGATTGGACCCAACTGCCAGCATCAAGGCTGTGTACGATCGGCCGTTTGGGCTTGCATATGTGGTGACGCTGTGGGAACGCGCGCTGGGCACGGAGCTGGAGGTGACGTCGGAGGACGATCTCGAGTTCCAAGCGTTGTTGCACAACTATATCCGTGCGCCTGCGGACCAGGTGTTGGTGTCTCCGCTGGAGCACAAGCAGTACTATGACAAGACGGAAGAAACGGAAGAGGGGCGGGACACGGCCAAGACGGAGACGAGGGCGGGGGTGGACGTGCGGACTGTGACCGACTCTGTGTACGAGGACGCGGGGGACGAGTACGCGTTGAAATGGCCTGGGGGCGGCATGGAGATCAAGGTGAGCGGGTTCAAGGACGTGGTGGTGTGGAACCCGCGGCGAGAGCTGGGAAGCAAGCTCGGGGACATGGAGGACGGCGGATGGTGCGTGTTGTGGGGGTTGTGGGGGCGATACTGACCTGTTTCCAGGGAGAGATACGTGTGTGTCGAGCCAGGGTATGTGTGGGGCTACGTGCGTGGCAGGCGATGGACTGGTCGGCAAGTGTTGAGTGTCTAATGAACAAGCGAGTTGTCCCTGGCAACATTTTCTGTTCTTTTTTTTTCTTCTTTTCTCTACTCCAAGCTATTCCACCTTCCTTTCCTTTCTTTTGTATGATGTCTGCGAATGATCAGACCAGTGTCAAGTCGGCCCGTTCAGAGCCCGCACTTGCCGACGAGCTTGACTACATCACCGTCTCTCCCCCACCCATCCCTGAAAAGGCCCACCCATCTCAGCGCCAGGTCGACAAGGCCTCTCGCATACTCGGCATCACCCACAGGAAGTCGATGGAACCCATCCCCGCCTCCAACAGAACGTCCATTCTCTCAACACGCTCCGTGCCCAACACACCCACCACACAACACACCCCCTCCCTCCCCCTCACATCCCTCTACCTCGTCTCAGGTCTCCCAAAGAGCCCACACACATGGACCCTCGCCGATCCGGACGCCGTCCTCGGTCTCCACCACTCTGACGGCGCCGTCGCACGATGGTGGAGACCAGAGGTCCTCGGCAGCACCGTCTCCCCCGGCGCAGGCGGCGGCAAGAAGAAGAAAAAGAACGCCAAGGGTGAGCCCACCGAGGTCGTCAAGGGTGCAGGCGCGCTCTCAAAAGCCGAGGTCGGAAAAATGCTCTCAAAGGCTCTCAAGGTTCGGTTCTCTCTCATCGGTTCTCTCTCGCTCACCGTTCTCGTAGCTCTCCTTCACCCGCGAGGTCGAGATCATCGCCTCCACCCTGCAGCCAGCGAGCACCATCCACACCTTCACCTTCACCCTTCCCGCTCCCTCCACCCCCCTCGCTCCAGCACCCTCCGACATCGGTTTGCTCAGAGGTTCCGTCCTCACCGCAGACCGCTCCTCGGCTGCCCCCACCTTCACCTATCCCTACACAGACGACCCTTTTGCAAATGCCCGTCCCTCTTCTGCTTACCTTGGTCCATCCTCTGTGCTCGCTCCCCCGCCTGCCCCCTCTTCCCCCATGTACGAGAAGCAAACGACGGCAGGCGTCAGTGGGAGCGGCACAATCACCTACCACGGCGTCTGCTTGACCGTCTGGAGCCATGCCGATGCAGAGAGGAGTGCTGCTATCCGAAGAACCCTCGAAGCAGGTCGCGCCAGAAAGGAGAGTGCCCAGTCCTTGGTCGCTTCGCGTCTCAAGGTCCTCCGTTCATCCATCGGTCACACCGCCGCAGGCAACTCCCCTGCAGAATCTGGTCGTCGCGTTGGAAAACGCGGCGCACGCGGACCCTGGCCAGGCACTGATGGCGAGACAGATGGCGAAGGTGCAGAGACTGACGCCGGCGCTATCAGCGAAAGCGACTTTGACGTCGCTAGCACCGTCGGTGGTCACGGCCCTGGGGAGAGCACCCTTTTCCTCCCAGGTGACACGGTGTTTTGGCTTCCGTATGCCCTGTGTGAGCACCTCTTCTTCATTCATCAACTTAATCTCACTTGACACAGCGCTTGTATCTCGTCATCCCATCTATGACCTCATGAGGGACTATCTCACTCTTTCCTGGGCACGCTTCTCTAAAGATGTTCAGTCCCACACCCTGCAGATCTCGAAAATCCTTGCCCATCCCGCACCACGTGCGGGCGAACTCATCAAACTGGATGCTTCCCTTACTCCACTTTCTGGCCGTTCATCTACCGGTGCATCCGGAAGCAGCAACAGCGAGGACACTAGTCTCGAGGTCATCGCAAGGTTCCCCGGCGGCCTTGATTTTGGCAGAGGGTTGGTCGATATCAACTTTACCATGTGGCCTTTGTTCAAGTGCTTGAATATCGACAATGTGCTGACCGTTTGTGAGGTGCGCAGTCCATGTCCATTTTTACCACAGCCCATCTTGAATTCTCTTTTAAAGATCGCGTTGGCGCCCACTGGACGCGTCTTATTCTTTTCTCGGTATCCTGCGATGCTCGGTGCAAGTCTCCACTCTCCTCGATCTTCTTTTCACCTCATCTTCATTACAGATCGCTGTTTCCACTGTAAAATATCTCGTTGAACTGCGTGGATGGAGCGGCATCGCTCTGTCTGCGGTTCATGCACGTGACGCCAAGATTTACATTGACGACCCTGGCCCCTGGATATTAGGTTTGGCGACTGAAGCAAGATACAGTGTGCGCCCTGCCCCAGAAGTCTGCGTGGTCGACTTGTAAGCACCGCTTTGTCTTGATTGGCTCATGCCGTTTACGTCATTGCGTTACAAGGGACATCAATTACTTGAGCTGTCCCTCGCCGCCTCCGGGTATTGTCTCCATCAAGCAGCAGCGAGAAAAGTATAGGCAGAGATTGCTTGCCGCCTTTGAGCCTCGCTATCACCCCGACCACAGCGTGCCCTCGTATGCATTCCTTATTCTCTCTTCCCCACCTACGTCTGATGGCTTCATGGTAGCGAATTCAAGGAAGCTTTCCCCGCAGGTCGGTTCCGCCCGGTATGCAAAGTGCAGGCCAAGAGAGGCGGAGAGATGGCGGCCGTCGCCGATACTATCAAACCCCCCGAATGGTGGCACTCGACACGCATCATCCAGGCGTTTGATGCCGTGCTCGAAGACAAGGTATATTGGTTCGTAGAGCATTAGAGCGTGTCGCTGACTTGCTCTCAGTTCCGAAAACCTTCCTTCTTCAAGCGTATCTCGTCGTTCGGTACTGCTCGCCGCCTACCACAACTGACTGCTGCCGAACAGCATATTCAACTCTCTATTCGTAAACGTGCGACTGCCTTTGTCGATGCACGGGATGATCTTGAGACCAAGATTGGCCGCCTCTCTCGCCGCCTCAACTTCCTTATGACAGAGGCCGACTTGTGGAGGGACAAATTCGTCACGTTCGAACAGTACGCTGAGAAGTTGAGTGTGGAGGCAGACCAGCTGCGGAGCAAGATTGGCAAGGAACAGAGGGAGACAAAGAGATTGAGCGGGCTCGTCACGTTGACTGCCGCCGAGAAGGCCAAGCTTCAGTCTCGTAAGCAGATTTCGTTGACTTTTTGAGGCTTGTCCAGACGAATATTGTCAGGACTGGTCGACACTGAACGTGCTCACAAGGATGCGCTCTTCGAACTGGAACGTATGCGCGACACTATGGAGCGCATGGAGCAAGAACGCGCAGAGATGGTTGCCGAAGTGGAAGCACAGATCGAGCGTGCGCTTGCGTCCATGGCTGTCGATGTGGATGACTCTGACTATGGTGGAGAGTTCTCATCCCGTCCTGGTTCACGCATGTCCGCTTCCGCAAGGTCCGTCAGTGGGACACGTTCGAGGCGGACTAGCGATGCCTTCAAGAACGGGCCCCAGGAAAACAACGGATCCCGGCTGCGCAGCTTCGGTACGGAGTCGACACTTGCGGAGTCGTACGAGCGCGGAATGGACGATACGCTGGTCGCCACCAAGGAGAGGGAGACGGACACCATTGCAGAGGAGGAAGAGGCCCCAGTGTCACCGAGCAAGAAGAAGAGATTCTCGGCGACGCAGAGTGAGGTTGTACAGGATGGCATGGTAGCCGTCGACGAGGGCATCAGTGAGCGTAGCGACAAAATTGCCCAAAAAGTCCTGCAGATCCAACACAAGGTCTGTGTTGGTGTTGCTGCTAACGCTCTCATTCGCTAATTTATTTGTCTCTGCAGTTGGAAATGGCACTGGCATCGGAGAACGTCCAGGACTGGAAGAAGAGATCGGGTCACAAACGCAGCGGGTCTGATTACGCGACCGATGAACGTGGGGATGAGAGCTCGGACGCCGCTATACCTGTTCGCTCACGCCATCCACGCGGTACTAAGCTCGTGAACAACCCCCCCGCAAAAGCGAAGCGCAGGGAACGCAGTGATACAGCGTCTACGCATCACACCGGAACTGGAACTATCACCGGCCGGTCCGCTGACTCTGCTGCCTCGACGACGCCGCGACATTCGACTCCAGATATGAGTTCCCCTCCGCTCCCAGACGACAAGATGCCAGGACAATCCGAGTCTGAGACAGAAGCTACAGAGGTGTTGACGCCCACTGCGACGACATCCCATACCATGATCCGGGAACCAGTTCGGAAAGTTTCATCCGGAGCTTCTTTGACTGCGCTTTCTCCCCAGGAGCCAGCTATTGCCGCGACGACGCCCGCCTTGACACAAACTACGACCGTGACCGATGAGTCCGACACCGACTTCCAGAGCGCTTGCTCCACCAGTCCGCGCGAAAGCTGCGGGAGCTTTGAGGGCAAAAAGGCTGCGCAACTCGACTCGGACGACTCTGGAACCTCGACGGACGATTATAAGCGACACGTGACAGAATTTACCGACTTGCCCGTAAGGGCGCGACTTGCGAGTACGGCGACTGCGACGCCGCAGATCAGCACTACCCTCTCTGACATTATCGCTGTACCAAGTGGACGAGTGCGTTCGCGCCAGGGGGTCAACTAGTGTCCTCGGGAATATACCCCCCCTTTGACATGTATATCATTATCATCATATCATCATTGGAATTGCGCTCACCATCCGGTCTTTTCTTCGCCCATTCCTTTCGCTACGGCTATTTTACTCGTATTTGTTCATACCATCTCGCATGTTCAAATTTGGTGCATATATTACAATTCACGAAAGCGTAGTACAATACTACACAACAAAATCACTACAAGTTATTCAATCCCGGTATATTGATTGCTTGCTAGTCCATTCTACGCTTATTATTAAATGCTTTCACTACCGACGCGATTTGTGCAAAAAACCACACTTGAGCGTTCTTGTCAGGTATCAGCACGAACTTGTCATGGTCCTTGCCCGACTTGTGAGAGAACCGTATCCCGTTGTCTTCCGTGGTGACGCCCTGGACCATTGTCAGAGGGAGATCCCAGTCGAGGCGCAGCCTCTTGGACCAGAACGAGAGCACCCTTGCGGTAGTCAACAAGACGACATTGTCGCCACCTGCATGGTCTGTCCAGGATTTCAACACATAAGCGTGAACGGAACTCGACACGTACCGATGTGGGCAACATAGAATTCGTTTCTGTAGGCGCCTTGTTCCAGGTCTCTCATCCAATACTGGCCAAGCGCCTCGCGACTCGAGAACGGCTAGAGTCATCATCTCTTCAGATCTAACGTAACAGCAATCCGGTCATACGTACCACCAACACACCATCCGAAGGAACAAGTCTTGGCTAGAATAGATTCGAGCAAAATAAGGCCTCCAACTAGGGAAGCAATCGCGATCACGAACCGGCCTGACACGGTCTCTTTCCGGCTTATCGAAGACGGTCGTCGTATTTCTTATCCCTATCACGAATTCAACAATCATAAAACGAGGCAGGAAACCAGGCTACCTTCAGAGACGTTGGATGCCAGATCAAACACCCCCACCGCAGGCTTGGTTATTGCACTAGAACCTCATGTCAAGAGCTGTTGATACGAGTAGCATATGCGCATACCCAACCAAGCCTTTGCCTATGCCTTTGAAAAATCCGATAGCACCTTCGGTTTCTGCCCCTTGAATCGGCTTCGTCTAATCTTTCATGAGTCTCGCAACGGTATAGCCGATCCATGCGTACCACAATACCCTCCATGGCACTGACGACGCTGGTAGCGAAGGCTTCGCCACCTGCAGTGACTCCATAACTAGTAGAGTGAGAAACGGAGCAATACGAGCGAAAAGTTGTTTCTCACATGGCATGACGAGGTCGATTGCGGCGTTGTGACAGCCTACGCTGCGCCTGATATTCAGCATCAAATGTTGCGGCGGACAAACCTGAACCTTTGGTCAGAAGTATCCCTCGGAGGAAAACAGGGTGTCTCACCCTTCCCCAAACTGCTCGTAAACTTGGTGACACTGTCTGACAGCCCAAACACTGTCTTCTTGACGAAACTAGCGGCGCCCTTGACTTGGAGTTAGAACGTTTCCCGCAGAAGGCAAAGTCAACTGAACTACCTTTGCAATTCCGATGCCTAATTCCTTGTTCCCATGCATGACAACGCCATGATATGGTGCATAAAAGATGTCTGCAACTCCAGAACTCACGTTCGTGAAAAGGCCTACTGGATTTCCAATGAAATCAGCGGAACCAAGGATGCGGTAGAGTTGACGCAGGACGTCTTGGCGATAGTGATATGTAATACGGGTTTGCAGCTCAGGTATTGTCAGTCGCATATCCGTGATAGCAAGGGCGTTGAGCTCGAGAGGGGCATCGTTAATATTTCCCAGTGTCATGGTTAGCGCATTGACGACCACCGCCAGGGGGTTTCGAATGCTCAACCTGTGACAACACTCAGAATCGGATGTACAACCCACTATATGACTTACTTCTCTTCACTACTGACTCTTTCAGTTCGCATGAACGACAAAGTGAGTTGAATGGGGTGCAGCTGGAGCACTTCAAAGTAGACATCTTGCCCTGGAGCGGTGGGCAGCGGGTCAGGGATTGTTTCTGGATGCTGTATCAGGACACTAGAGGATAGATCAATCACGAACTTGTATTTATACTATAAACTCACTCCTCCACGTCCTCCTGCCACGAGGCGCCTTTGACCTGAGTCAGGTCATAGATCGCAAAAAGGAAATCTTCATCAGCCTCGATAGTTAAAGCTTGCAACAGAATAGAGCAGTATTTGACGAAAACGACGCCGTGTTCTAGAGTAGCAGTTAGACCGGGAAAGTGCAACAATTTTTGAGCCTCCTACCTTGATCCTTTAGCCAAATAACAGACGCCTGGATTGTTGGAAGAACGGCAGCTGTTCCACTGGCTTCCTTAGAGACAGGGCTTGGCTGGAGGAGAACTGGATATAATGCGTCGTGGAGCTGGTTGTCGATTTGAAGAGACCCGCAACACAACGTAACGGCCTGCGAAACCGGGGAATTGTTGTATTCGAAGCGTAACGAGTCCAGCGAGGCATATACCACCTCAATAATCTTGCGATTTATGAAGGACATCCCGATTCCCGCAAGGTCGACTTCGACCCTCAGAGTAGGTGTGGCATCCTCTGAGACGGCCTCAAAAGCCTCGATGCTTCCCAATGTGTCAGATCTGGACAGCGAGCTAGTTGCTCTTTGCTGTTTGGGCTTATAAAGACTGCGCTCTGCAACATAAGGAGTGATTCGCAAAACTTGTTTGTGTCGGTCCGCCCGTACGTCCAGCGATACTGCACGTGTTCGTTGTCGGTCCTGGATTATTGATCAGCGAACTTCAAACGAGACATCGTTGGGACGAACTTGGAATCTGAATGGGACAAGGACACCAATTTCCATGATGTCAACTACTCGACGCGCGTCGTTAAGCATCAGCATCAGCTTTTTCTCCCGCGCAGCAGGCTGGTCCCAGGCATATTGCGTCACGGAGTGCGGCGTGAGTTTGTATCGCGGAGGATTCGATTTCACTGTTTCTACTTCATTCCGACCCGAGTCCTAAAGATGATTGTGAACCAACAGAGAAGTTACTCGCAGAGTAGTTACCCATTGGCAGATGAAAATAGTATAATCGCTATCATTTTCTAATTCGAAGGGCCATCCATCTGCTTGTTGAAAGGTCACAAAGAATGTGGAGCCATCGATTTTGATGTCTGCGGCGACAACATCTACTTGGTTGCTGTCTGACGCCCTGGGTACTCGAAGGCGAATGTTGCCTATGTCCTGTATGTTAACAGGGGGCGACCTACCCAATGGGGTCAAACTTGCGGAAACTATGGTGCAGTTCACCTACCATCGCGCGTTGAGGCCGATATATGCAATGGTGAGGAGCTTATCATCTCCGGACTGCATGATCTGTAAAGGAAAGCGCTCTCCTGGGCTCAGTACAGCTCGGCCACGTGGCAACCCTTTGTACTCGCGGAATTGGATGGGGCAAGGGAGGTTATTCTTCAAGATAAACCTTGGCGAAATTGTGATAATTTTTGTGAGCTTGTACTTGCCCAGCCCTTCTGTCCACGATAATCCAAGATGATACCCCTCGTTCTTTTGTTTCGCAGATGGAATTGCCATCTCAGCATCAGCCGCAGGAGCTTCTAGGCCAAATACCTACAACCACCGGGAAATATCAGCCTTTATATGGTTCGGATAACGTGAAAGGCATGATACATTTGACCAACCCGACTCCCCAACCTTGAATATGAATGCTTGAGAATTGTCATGTGGATGAGATAGCACTGCGTATACTATCGGCGTTTAGTCCGTAATGAGGCTGTGGAACTCACGGAACGGGACGGGACTGGCGAGGACATCTGACGCACGTGAATATGCGAAACTAGGGTCATGACACGCTCATACCTAGTCGAGCATCACCAGCGACCTCTAATGGAGAACTAACGCGATTGGATCGAGCCGTCTTCGCGCTAAAAGGAATTCCGGACTTGTTCACAACAAGGTATGGACAGTATATCTGAACTTTGAAGGCTCCCCCGGACTCCGGATATCGACTTTAGTGGATGAGACCGCAGCATCTTGGAAAAAATCTATAGAAACCACGCACATATAATTAAGGTTCAGGTGGAGTTTGCGATTGCTTGGATCACGTAGTGATAGCCGCGATTCGATATCAAAGTCAGAGTGACGGTCTGTATTGATGATGGCGAAATCGCTTGGTCTAAAAACTGCACAAACCATTAGTTCTGCACGGCAGGAACTTGGACCCAATTACCCGTATCTTGCACCTCTACATTTAGGAGAACCAAGTGGTCGAGTTCCACCGAGTGGACGGGCATAACACCACCTTTCCGCAGGTAGCTTTTCCAATTCTGGTCCGCTTTCTTGTCGTAAATACGATATTGGAGATTGTAAGGCAAAAGATTTTCTAGCTCGATAGGGGCACGAAGCTTGAGTTTGATTTTTGGCGATTTTCTGAGAAAATGTCAAGGGTTGTCAAAGAACGTGCCGCGCGAACTTGCCGTGCAGTGGGATCGCTCGAATCTGTCTGTACCCATGCTTGGAAACGGAAGGGTGCCTCCTGTTGATCATTGTGAGGACAGCTAATTGAAAGAGTCCTCTTGGCCACTAGATCCTCGAATCGCAAGGACGAACACCACCGATAACCAAAGCCCTCTGACGACCTTTCATAAGTTTCAGTGTGCATCGACAGCTTCATACTTACGATCCGGCTGAAGCTTGACCCTGTTTTGTGTGACGGCTTCAATAGGTAGTGCGTAATCTTGACCAGGGGCTTCACGACTGTGAATATAACAAATCCGAAAATATTAAGTAGACTGACTGATTTTTTCCAAGGCATATACGGGATGCCCCGTATGGTCTACCAACATGAGCTCCAACGGGTAGAATGTAAAGTTCTCCACTAGATAGGTCGAGCGAAGAGTTACCACTTTAACGTTGTCTTCCACGGTTATAGCGCACAAAAGACGATCTGTGTACTTCTCCATCCGGGGCCGGAGCGAGAAGGTGAACTCTCCTTCCCTGTCGACTGGGATGCCTCGGAGAGCTTCCCAGGGTTTTCCGACAACTTGAACCCCGATATTGTGTTGTTCAGTTGCGGAACCATGCTGAGAACTAGTCAGCGCACGACAGAAAAAGTACCTGGTTGACCTACTTCCCGCATCTTCTTCCAGTCATCGAATCGCCAGTCTACGACTTGCTCATGATTGAGTTTGACTACGTTACTTTCTTGTATTTCATTGCTAGTATCGTTATCCGACCAAACGAAAAGGGGAGAACCCGTGCGGTTCCGAATTCGATACGGAGCATAGCTTCCGCGATCTTTCTGCAAAACCAGTTCCCGTTCTCGTCCCCACATATTGATTGTGGTGATCATAAGTTCGGCGAAGGTGGTGCTTAGATTGACGTCCAAACGATCGCGGGCGGCCATAGAAAGTTTGAGAGCGCTAGAAACATGATCCTTGCTGAGCTGCCAAGTACTGTCAACACAAAACGCCCATACGAGCAATTCGTCCAAGTTACCGCGAGCGTAAACTTCCAAGGGTCGATCACTAATAGAAAATTAATTGCTTGGTAGAGTGAGGGCGAAGATAATCGTACAAGGTTCCCAGTGTGAATTTGTGAGATTCCAATAATTGATCTGTGTCTCCAGCACAGCCGATGCCCGAAGCTAATTATGTTAACTCTTTAGTAGCCAGTTGTCGTGAAAAACTCACTTCCGATGACCAGTCCTTAGCCGCCAAGATAAAGGGCTTCATATTCAATTGAAGCATGGGTTGTTCGTGCAGATCGCCGATCAAAACCAGTCTGAAACCATCGATTGTCCCTTTCATCTGTGAAGTGGTTATTACGACTTTTTTTCGAAGAGTATATGGACACACCTGCTCCTTTGACGCGACAATATGTGCTTTCGTGAGCGTTCGTCGTGCAGACCTCACTGATGATGTAGGCACAGAGGCCCGGGTTTGCACGTTCGTCTGTTTTCCGGCGAAGTCGCCCACTTGCGATTTAGCGTACAGTTCAATTGCTTTTGTAGCAATGGTAGTGATGAGTACAATATCACGGTACGATGCTCGAAAGACGATTTCCGTCGATGAACTTTCTATCGACACGTGTTGCTCTCGTCGAGAAGCCCTGCTGTCAAGAGAAAATGTGAGGTCTACATCGTCCAAGAAGCGCACTGTGTCCGATTCTGCACCCATCCGTATTAGTGACATCCCAAGCCGATTGACGCTCAGTGCCATAATGCCCTATGTTCAGTTAGCAAGCACCTCGCACATGCTCATTTTGAATGCTCCTGACCTGCTGAGACATTAAGATTTGATTTATACGGAGTCTGATAGCTTGGGAAGAAGGGTCCGCGTCGTCTTCAAGCACACTAATCGAAACGTCATGCAGCTCGAAGCGCAAGTCGATGGTAGAGGAAGGCAAAGGTTCCTTTGTGATCTCTTTTTCGGTGTTATCGTTAGAGATCTTCGAACCCGAAGGGCCGCTGGTGAAGAAGGACAAGAGTGCGAAGATGGGCTCAATGGAGAAAATGATGTGAGGTGCGTCAACCGTCATGATTGCAAGAGCAGAGGTACCGGATGAAGTGTAGAGTATCATAAACTGGTTCCGCTCGTGATCGGCAGCGGGGACGATTTCCCTGAACCTTGATCCGCCAGGGCGGGTATTGCTCATGGTGAACGAGCGCAAGACCAGTTGGGCCTCTGACGCCCCGTCGGACATTGATTTAGCACGAAGGCTGACGTCATTCAGCGCAAACCGTGCAATCCCATGGTCTCTGAGATTTTCCTCGGTGGTAGCCTCTCCGTCATATAGATGCAGTTTGACGGCGGCTATGGATGCCACCAAATCAACGATAGTAGAGGGCCGACCCCCAACAGGAGTGGAAGATATGCGGATTTCGGGTTCTAGATTGACTAAGGGTGTTTGCGTCTCCAAACCAGTGGATAAAGGTTTGCTGAAACTAGAGGCTGACGTTGCCGCAGAATCAGCTTGGTCACTGTCCTCGAGAGCACCTGCGAGTACTCGTGGTATTGATTGAGAGAGGGCAATGAGAATCTCGTATTGGATTTGAGTGAGGTAGAGCTTTATGTCGGAAATATCAACAATGACCTATCTCCCATATGAGTAGCATTCAATTTTTTATAAAAATATGAAGCCCACTT
The DNA here is from genome assembly GCA_038094535.1 of Tubosaeta aff. alveolata. NCBI lineage: Eukaryota > Fungi > Basidiomycota > Agaricomycetes > Boletales > Boletaceae > Tubosaeta > Tubosaeta aff. alveolata. The sequence continues at coordinate 28,499 of JBBPUG010000069.1, forward strand.
GTGTGTCCGGAATCTCGGCTTCTTGTAAATGGTCAATATTCGCGCGTTGATAAATATTCGTAACAATATTAATGTCATCGACGATCTTGAGCGTGGACAATTCGCCATTGTAATATAGGTCCGACGTAAACTGCAAGCCACTGAGGCTAGCCGAAATTCTAATAGTATCTCCGTCAAACGAGTTGCTTGCGAAGACTTCACCGAGACGCATCGTTACAATATCAGGAAGGCGTGCAGGATCGGAAGGAAAGACGACAATGGGGGTCTTGACGGAGATCTCGAATTGCATACGTTCGATCTCAGAGGCTTTCTGTACGGCAGCATCTCGAGCAGCATCATACAGAATCTTCAGCTTCGCCAGTTTCGTTACGAATAAATACATGCCGTGAAACGGCTGCTCGAGGAAATGGACTTTGAGCGAGCCTGCGGTCAGGTAAACAGCCGATTTGACACCAGGATAACTTTCATCCTCGGGATCATATGTCTGGTATCTGAACTCGGCGAAGTTGCTGCCTTCGATGGACAAGATTTGCTTGAACTCCTCTCGGCAAACGTCCACGGAACGATCATCGCTCAGGGCTAGGCTCCCCAGGCGGCCAGTGATACGCATAGTGTTCGATCTCAAAACCATGAGAACAGAAGCCGTTGACAGCGAGAGAGTTGCCAAGTCAGTCAGGTCATCCATCAATATGACTGGTTGTCACATTGAGCAGAAGTCGCGTGATTCCATTCGCCAATGCTCACCTTGGATACTATCAAGTTTCACAGCGATACGAATAGCGCCGGATGGTTGAGGCGGTAACCTCGTGACATCTTCAGGCTCTGACTCTTCAGTTATTCCTGGGGTTTCTCGCGGAACGAATGTAGTCATAAGGAAGTCATAGAGGGAGATGACGGGTTCTGGTGCGGCATTGAATACGAATGTCGATAGCCGTACATCGATGCTTTGCTCCACGCTGTCATAGACAGTGGAAAACTCTGGGGAATTTCTCTGGACGCGGAGATACGAGACCGAAAGAAGATCCTCATCATCACCACGGTCCGAGTAGTCTGATGATATGAGTCGAATCGGACTCCGGTTGGCCTGCGCGATATTCATAACCAATGCTCTTCACGCAAACATCAACAACAAACCAGGCCTATTATGTCCAAACTCACCTGAGACAGATATCCACGGTTAGGTTGTATTTAAGGAGCACGAAGCCAAGCCGGAAATTTTGAAGAGTGACATATCCGAGCGGTTTTTCAGTCCCGTCTTGAGCCGACCGCGATATCGATGCTTGCAGATCGTCGACGGCGAAGTCAAATTTGAAGATGTGCTGCCGGAATTCAGGATTCTGAAGCACATGTCAGGCGAGACTTGAGGAATCGAATAATGATACTACCTCCAAGGTCCCGTCGCTCGCCTCAAAAAACACGTCATCGCGGTTACTCGAAGCATGTTCGATTTCGGAGTGGTCGTCATCGACATTGTATTCCGGTCCTGTTGGCGAGAACAACCCTGTGGACAGGGGCAAGACTATGGTTTCTGTATCAATGTATGGTGGCGATGACTTTGAGGTCTGCTTCTTTTCTGATTCCTCACTAAATCGTGGGATAGTAACGTCAATTAACCTCATGAGTGTTTTATATTTCGTGTCAGACAAGTTGACATGTAAACTCGGTAGTTTCCCAGAAACTTTGAACCGCGCGAGGTTGAGAACATATGGAACGATGGAGATCTGAACTTGAAGATCAATATTTGTACGTTCCAGAAGGTGAAGCTGATTGCCGTTTTTCGAGATCAGGGCATCGCGACACGCTTGTAAATTAGTGCCGATGACAAACTGCGGTGGATAAACTAACGGTCCATGATCGACGAAAGCGAACTGACCTGCGCTGCTTCCAGTTTAAGCGTCACTTTATCATACATCAACGATTCTAGGCGCTTATAGTCTGCTTCACTATATTGTTGATGCTTCTTTGCTTGTAGCTCGCGCATGGCATCCTTGTCTGCTAGGTCACTCTCTACAGCAATGTGCCCTGCGTCAATGATTAAATGACCACCGTCAAAGGAGGTAATGCTGATGAACTGTCAGACCGCATAAAATGATTTCGGTGTAATACATACTCCTCCGGAATAACGATGACAGGTGCATTCATGTCTATTTGTAAATCGATAGTCTTGTGAGATTGCAATGCATATTCCAAACCCGCTCGAGTTTCCTTCCGCAGTCCCTCCAGCGTCTGACTGGCAACGTTCTACGAACAGTCAGCTTGCAAAAGAGGCAATGGGCTCATACGCTCACAAGCAACGCTTCCACAGACTCCAATTGACTCTCGGGGGGCCTCAAAAACTTCGCGATTGCTTCGACATATCCCCGGTGATAAATGATCTCCATGTGGCGCATGCGGGCTGTGAGAGCCATATCTGCGCGTTGGTCGAGCGGATTACTCTCAAATTTGAGATAAAAGAATGGCTCGTCCAGCCCTACATGCTTCTGCCATCGAGCATCTCTGAGAATAGGATTCTTGACTTGAACAATTTGAGGGTGAAGGGTGTCCTTGGTGGTCCCATCGAACACGCTCAAACCCCCAAGAGAAATGGATGCTTCGAAGTTGTCCGCTCTCTGAATGAAGTCAGCACAGAACGACTCAAAAACCGTGGATATAACATCTGAGGCTGCGCCTTTCAGATGACTCTTCAACGCAAAGGATCCCTTTCTTAGCTCAGCTGCGACGCGCAACTTGAGAGCATTTCGGGGTGTCTCGAATGAAGCTGCAATGGCCGATTTTTCGTCATAGTCGAGAATATCGTATAGCTCTCTTCGTTGCTCTTCAGTCATCGGACGACCAAAAGCCGCGTCTTCGTTCGAAGGATCAGAGCCCGCAGAGCCCCACAACCAGGATGTCCAGCTGCGTGCTTCCTGTTGTCGAGCACGCTCCTCCTCAAGTTTCTTTCGTTGTGCAATATCCTTCCGTAAATGGGACCGCGCGACGGATCTGTAGAACCTGATGTCTTCGTATGTGAGTTTGCGCTCCAAGGATGCGATCAAGGCATCTTCCTATTTGAAATCCATAAACATATAACAGCATCCAGAAAACTCACTCACAGGCTCTCGGAGAGTATTCATGAGTCTTCTTTCAAAAAGCTCCACATATTTGTTTCGGTCGTCACGACGTTCTGCAAAGTAAGCCCATGTCCATTTGCGGCGTCGTTCACGGACGCTGTTCAGGATGGCCGACCCAGCAAATCGTAAAAGCGCTTGTGCACGGTTTCTCGTCAAGTCTTCGTTACTCGGTCGGAATTTGCGGTACTGGACACATCAGAAACCATGCAACGATCTCTAGGTTTAGACTTACTTGATGTTGGCGGACATAAATGTGATACATATCTACAAGAGATATGAGATCCCGGTATTGTTTATCATCCAGAGCTACGCCAATCTCCTCGAAACCTAAGCGCACGTCGAAGTGAGGTGTCTTGTCGTCTACTTTGTGGTTTACAACAATCTTGAAAAGCCAAGTTAGACTATGCCTTAGAGGTGCTATAAGTTACTTGCTCTGCCCTCGCCCGAGACGGGGCTAAGGATGAATTGGTGGGAGGAATCTTGGTGTTTTAGAGGGATCTGGTTGCCAATGAATAATGGCAATATGCATGAGTAATGACATACCATATCCATGAATTTTCGCTTGGCCTCGCTTGCTGATAAGCCAGCCATGGTGGGAGAATCCGTATCGAAGTAGATAGCTAGTGATAGCAGGCTGGACAACTAGGTCGCGTTAGATGACACTGTAGGGTGTCGGGACCATGCCTACTTTATGAACTGCACCCGCAGTACTTTCTATGAAAGCTGGTTCCCAACGCTCATTCATAGAGCGGAGGGCGAAGCTGGCGAGTGTGATTCCCGCAGCAAAGGGATGCTAAAGGAAGTGATATAACCAGGGAAATCGAGAAGGGGAACACCTACACCAGGAACGCTCAGCTTATCCTCGTATCTTATGTGGATATTCTTGACAGTCACTTGTAAATTGTTGATTATCTTGGTAGCAAGAGAAGACCAGAGGCCTTGTGACTGAGGGGAGGAACCTGACAGACCAAATTAGATATCTAAACAGTGATATGAAACACGTAAGTTACTTACCCTGCTGAATGTCTGCCTGTGTGCGCATGTGCAGGAGCTCAGCATTCTCAAGACGCTCTTGCTTGGCTGCTTGAGCCCTGCGGTCCTCCTCTTCGGGGTCGACGTCAACTGGGGAAGGCACCACGAGGAGATAGACATCTTCAATGAGAACCTCGACTGGTCGATTGCCCAAGTTCATCCAGTGAAGGGACAAAGTAAATGTTCCGAGATAACCTATGGATGGGGCTTGGAATGCGCCGTCAGAGAACGAGGTACGCACTGACCTTCAAGAACGTCGACGGGTAGCCGGAACTTGTCGAGAGCGCCTCTTTTGAGACGCAAATTTCGCAATGTCAGTTGGCCTAGGTAGGTTTAGTGGAGTAACGGAAATCGAGAGAACACAGAGACCTTGTGCGATTCCATAATTGACTTGGTTCATATCGAGATTCTCGACGTAGGGAGCAAGAATTCTATTGAACAGCTGGGTGAAGCGTGAGCGATGCGTGTGACTCAAATCTGGGGGCGAGACTGATACGGACGACATTCAAAACTTCTTTTCCTGGGTCCAACCACCACATTGAGATGATGTTGGTGGTCGAAGTTGAAAGCGAATAGGGCATGGACAAACAGGGAAACCAGTACAGCGTCGTCATATCACGTGACATATACTTCAGCGGCTGAGTCTGTAGCCAAGACATATTACCCGTTGCCAGTAAAGTCTGATGGCGGACGATATCGCACCAAACTTTGACTCTTTATGGTTCCAAGTTTCAGCTGTACCGTGTGGGTGTCCATGAGTCGATGAGCGTGATCGTAGAACTGCCATTGTCACGCATGGCCGCGTCACGCCTTCTCAGTGTCCCGTAATTTATTTGATAAACCCCCGCATTAGGTTTTTTTTTCTTGTTCTTCCACCATCATGGCTCCTCTTGCGGACTTCCTCCTCACCGTCTTGCCCGCAGACGTTCTCCCTTACCATCTATCCCACTATGTACCCGGAAAAACACCACTCTCAACCCTTCCAGCCGTGTCGGCGGCTCTCGTTTCCTATCTGGCCATCATATTTGGCATCCAGGGAGTCATGAGTGACCGTCCTCCACAAAAACTTAACACTCTTTTTCGCATTCACAATGCTTTTTTGACTCTCGGAAGTGCCCTTCTTCTTGCGCTCATGGTCGAGGAGGTGGCTTCAATATGGGTCAAGTCGACCACGTATGATACCATGTGTAACGAGAAGTCATGGACACCAGTTCGTCCGTTTCTGTTCACTCCATTCCTCGCTCAAACTATTACAGAGACTCGAATTTTATTACCTCATTAATTACTACTTCAAATACGTCGAACTTTTTGACACAGTCTTTCTGTCACTGAAGAAGAAGCCGCTCGGTATCGTATCGTCTTTCTTGTGGGTTTCTTTTTTACAATATGTATCTTTAGCCTTCCTCCATGTCTTCCACCACTCTGCAACAGCTTTACTATGCTTCACGCAATTAAATGGAAGGACAAGCGTCGTAAGTTTTAGCTTCTTCCGTCATCCATCTTCATGTTTTGTCCTAGTCATGGGTTGTCATCTCCCTGAATCTGTTGGTTCACGTCATCATGTGTGAGTGCCTGTGCAAGTTTTTGAATCCTCTGCGTGGTGACTTTAGGCGCTACAGACTATTACTATTATGCGACGGCTGGCGGTGCCAAGATTTGGGTATGCTTATGGTTATGGTGGTGAACTTTGTCTCATGCGAGGTTTGCAGTGGAAAAAATATCTGACGACTATGCAAATCACACAATTTGTCATTGATCTCTTCATTGTCTACTTTGGCAGTACGTTGGATTCATGTCACAGAGGTCGCAAGAATACTTACGTGGGGTGTAGCCTACCAGCACTTTGCGCATTCTCGCTTCCCTAATCTCCCCCATGTCGCAAATTGCGCTGGGACAGAGACGGCTGCATTGTTCGGTTGCGGGCTCCTCTCGAGCTATCTCGTACTGTTCATCAACTTTTATATCCAGACGTACCAGAAGCCTGCTAAAGGGAAGAAACCTGTTACTAATGGCAATGGACATACCGCCACGGCAGGGTACGGTCGTGTTTTAACGTGAATCATTTGTCTCATGTGCATCGCAGGCTCAAGCAAGAGTGAAGTGTTTCGGGTTATCTAGACGTCATTTCCGGACTGCTCGTAGTTCGTATAATTTGGTGTTCTGCGTCGATATCAGGATTATTTTACAGTCTACGTCCAGTCGTTTCATGCTGTCCTCTTGTTACCCTCCCTCGCGTTCTTCCCTCGTCTTGAGTACAACGTTTTTGGGGCTCGTTTTAGTTTCTGTTGATACCACCTTTTAGTGTTTGCGAGTTGAGGTTATCATATCACGACTGTAGTAGCAAATCCACATCTGACTCTCGCATGTTCCCTCATCATGCTGTCTAACGACCAACCAGAAGACTTACCGCGAGAGTTCATCGTCTTAGCAGAACTGCATGTACCCCCTGCAGCAGCTCTCGGTCTACGTAAGGTGTGCATTCAACCATTCCTTGTTTAACCGTCGCTCATTCCCTCCGGTCAGCCTACTATTTCTCGCCGCAAAAATGATCGCAAGGAGCTCGGTAAGTCCATCGAGGACCCCCCTAGGAAGGTCAAAGGTCTGGATCAGACACCAGCCATGCAGCCTTCTGCTAAACCACCCACTAGAGAAACCAAGCTGGATATCGCTCAGCCGTTCTCACCCTAGTTCAGCCCAATGGAGGCCTGCGACGTGCAAGATATTGGACGAAGATGACCTCTGCCTCCTGAATATTTATGTCGATGTATGGCCTCCGTCGATCGTTCCCTGCTTGACTGATAACCAACTAAAGGAAACAATTCTCTACCAAACTGTGTATTTGCACATGCTCAACCACACCGACATCCGCTTCGCTGACCCATCGCTGTTCCTCCGTAAGAATTGTATTGGGATATCCTCTGTCAGGTGTGGTTTCTCTTTCACCCATTTCACTCTTGCTTATCCTAGGAGCACAGTGGGCAGCGATGGAGCTCCGGTCCTTGCTCTGAGCAGATATATCTACATTTCGCCGATACGGACGCCTGCAACACTTGGCTTGTCCTCCTTCGATCCTATGCCAGGGCTGAGATATATGGTCAAGCATGTATTCGTTCGGATGGCGGGCTGTATCGTATGTGGCGACAAGTTGAGCTCACCGTAATTCAAGGACGGAACCTCGGCAATCAGAGGCCGTTCGTCGACAATGGTACAAACTCTTCAATACCTAGTGATGATCCTAGGACGGAGTCCGATCCCGTTGACTTGGATGTGTTTTGCGAAATCCGCATAAACGATAACGTTTGTGGTCGAACGACCGTAATCAAGGGAATAGGCTCTCCGGATTGGCACGAAAACTTTGTATTTGCGGATCTACCGCCTTTTGAAGCTCTAGAGCTTTTGCTGTTGAAAGAGAAGAGACTTGTGAAATCGTCGCTCCTCGGCTCTGTCCGCATCGCGCTCACCAATTTCCGCAGAAGTGAAGAGGTGGAGGGGTGGTTCCCTGTTATACAGTCGGGTGGGGTTCTGGCTGGCATTCAGGTCGGTGAGATGCGCATGAAGCTCAAAGTTCATGAGTATGCTGTGTCACCGTTTTTCCAAGTCCTGCTTAACGTTCTCTTTAGAGAGATCATCCTTCCCCATTCCAGCTACTCTAGCATGCTCACGGTGGGGTATCTGCTGCCATCCTACCTAACTTGTTTACTCATTGTCGTTACCTACTAGGCACTTCAAACACGCAATCTTTTGGAGTGGATGAACGATTTTGAGCGAAAGCTGCAGTTGCGTACCTTGTCTGAACAACTGATGTGCATTGCGATTGCCAAAGGCGTTCTCGTCGAACACATTACTGAATATGCTGATCGTGAAGTTGACGGTACTCCCAGCTGTAAGACTTATTCACCATATCTAACGTGTCTTGCGTGACAGACTTCCACAGCGCATAGCACACTATTTCGAGGTAACACTATCTTTACAAAAACGATGGAACTTGCAATGGCTTTCTACGGAAGGGGATTCCTGGAAGCAAGCATTGGAAAGCTCATCCGCCAAATTTTCATTGAGAAGATTGCCATCGAAGTTGATCCAAATCGCAGTGGCAAAAGTTACAAGGACGTTGAGCGTGGGATCGAACAGTTGGTGGAATGGTGTCAGACGATATGGGACTCCATCTATGCCCACAGGGACGAGTGCCCGCAGTAAGTGCTTATCTGGAACATACCTCACTACTGAGACGCCACCTCAGCGAAATGCGCAGACTATTCGAACACATCCGGAAGCTTGTTGAGCATCGGTATAAAAAGAAAGATGGGCAGGACGCACAGAACAGGGAGCTTCCCTGGCAGAGTGTCTCCGCTTTCTGTTTCCTTCGCTTCATTGTCCCCGCCATCCTTCATCCACACTTGTTTGGGTTAACTCCAGGTAGCTCGTTGTTTTCTCACTAGACCGCGAGCTCACATCCTGCAGGATTACCTAGCGCTACCGTACAACGTAGTCTCACGTTGATCGCCAAAGTCATACAGAGTTTAGCCAACCTCAATGTGGTGGGATTGCCAGTTATATATCTCCTACGCGGCTGACTCTGGTTCCTAATCTAGGCTGTGCAAAAAGAGGAACACATGCGTGGAATTAAAACTTTCCTGAAGCAAAATCTTCCAGCGATGGTGGATTATATTCTGGTTGTCTCCACGCCAATCCACGATTCGTACCACGCTCAGTCAGGCCAACCTGCCTTCAGTCACGAACGACTGAAAATTGTGAATTCCCTACACCAGCGCGGTTCGAAATTTCAAGTTCTTGAAAGAGAAGCCATCCCCCTTCTCCCTCACGTGCTTGATATGCCACGACACCTTGCGTCCATCAGTTCATCGTTGATTCGCAGTGTGCGACTCATCGGTTCAAAGGTTGACTCGGTCGAGGATGCTCATCTATTTGAACTATGTTCCCGATGTTTTGAAATAGAAGAAATCGCGTTACAGCGTGTCAGTCAGCTGGCCAGCGCTGAATCCCATCCAGTCGCTTTAAAACGGGATGAACCAGGACCCCACGCACTTGACAGAACAACTCATTCCCCACCGTCACCTTTGTCCCCGCCAATATCCTTTCGTTCCACCGCTCTTTCACCGCTTGACAGGCCTTTTCCGCTCAAGTCTCACCTTCTACCTGATAGTTTCACCCTCCCTAATCTGTGCCCTACGGATACTGCCGTCCTTCGACGAGGTTCTGTACCGGAATTCTCAACACGGGAACCTTCTAAGTCTCCAGAAGATCGGCCACGTACGCTAAGCCGGCCGCGCTTCTTGCGTCCGAAATCTATATCGACCGATTCAATTTCGACTTTGATATCCAGTCCCATTGAACCACATACCCCCTCACCTTCTGCGCGCCTACTTCGGAACGCGGATTCATCCTCGGGAGCAGCATTTGATGATTCTGGCAAGAAAACGAAGAGTATTTTGAACGGACTGTTGATTCGGCGATAAAACACGGATATCATTGTAACCACACAACCCCTCTACTCTGTCGTTTCTTTTATTTGCTAACTGATGGTGATATAATTATATCTATTATGCATGCCTGGATATTGGATACATGGACGTTCGTCACGAGTCTGTCTTGAGGACAGTCTCCACCAGCTTCCGTACTTCGGCTGCCACATCTTCTGACGTACTCCTTACTGTGATACGACACAACTTTTTGCATATCAACGTTAGGCGACGTGAATAGTCAGAAAACACACCTTGGCTTCGCGATTCGGCTCAAGACGAAGCAAACATCCAACCTTGCCGTCTACAGAGGTATGGAGAACTCCAGCTCCGACAAGATTGCTCGGATTTGGGTCAATATCATGCAGAATCTCCAGATGATTACCGGTGATTACTTGCTGATTGCGTGAGAGGTCAATGTGGCCCGAACTGTCCAATGATATTGGGAACACGACCTGTGACTCCCTGGGCGCTCCTCCAATGAGCTTCCACCGTTCAAAGAAATCTGCCTGCCCAAATTTGACGCCCTCAAAGAACTTGGTGATCGTGATCGGCAGTCGGATCGAGACGGACTGGTGGGCTCCCGCCAAGAATGACACCGTCAAGATGGGAGACGAGCTAAACACCTTTTTGCACTCAACGTGCAGGATTTGTTGGCTTTGAGTACGCGGTGTAAGTACATTTGGGGGGATCTTTGCAAACGTAGCAGAGAGCGCATCCGGCTCGCTGACGTGAACAGTAGACGTGAACGACGTGAGCGGCGCGGACACCTTGTTTCCAAAGTAAATGGCTAATTGTCCGTGGTGGCCCTGGAATCTGGACTTGATGCCAATCTGAATCTGGACGTCTTCGTAAAGCACGCCTTCAGCGGCGTATGTCAGCTTTGTGAACCATTTGTCGATGCTAGGCCCGATAGTAAGTCGAGGGATTGCCTCGGAGTCCGGAAGATGAGTGGACGAGGTCAGATCGAGACCAGTGAGTGAGTTCATCACCCCATCCGCATCAGAGGTAGCCGATGAAGATGTAGCCAAGGTATTCAAGAGGGTTTCTTTGCCTTGGCGCGTCGTTAGTCGGCGCTCAAGGTTCAGCTCCTTTCCCCCATGCACCCAAGTTCGTTTGTCTTCCGTGTCGCCGAGCTTGCGGTTCAACCGATTCATCAAACCACTGACTCGAGGCGGGAACGGAGGCATCTCCTCGCAGACATTCTGCAGCACTTCATCGTCGTCTGCACGGCAAGCAAGCGCGTAGAACTCGCAGGCACGCTGTTGGAGTTCGGCATCCAGGACATGCCTATAGCGTTCAAAGACGTTGACAAGTTGGGGCTTGATTTCAGGGAAGACGTTAACCCATTTGATATACGTCGAAAGAAGCAGGGACCGTGTGGCGGCTACACAGAATTGAGATTTCGAGTGCAGCACCTGGAACTGTTCGATGGGGCTATATCCAGGTTCATTTGCAATGAGATGTCCGTATTCACCCAAGATATAGCCTGTTACACCGGGAATCAGAGATTGGACGCGACCGCGTGATATGCAACGTACCTCCCACTTTGACCAAACTCTCGTGTGCAACAGGCGTCTTGAGATGTTCTAATACAACTCTCGCAGCATACTGCTGAAGGTCTTCCGTGTTTGTCACTATTTGCACTACTCGGTACCACACCTCGTCTCCAACGTGGTCGCCAGCAGCGCTAATAAGTTGCAATATGGTATCGACATACCACTTATAGGAGCTCGCATATTTCTCGGTAAGAATGGCAATCTTGAGCACCATTTCTTCCCGTAATGCGTAGTCTGCAACTTTGAGATATCGGAGGAGTTCTCCAACAATCAGCTCCGAGTTATCGACGTCACACATGCTGTACAATAGGTCCAGGGCACGCCTCCGAACAGATATATCCTTGTCACGGAGGGACAGGACTATCGTACCTTGATGCTTTTTCAAGGGATCCAGCGAATCTGCGCGTGCTGCGAGATGAGCCATCGTGTCCAATCCAAGATACCGAACATTCGTTTCCTTGGAAGAGATAAAACGAGCGAGAAGAACGGCAGCCGTGTCGACCAAAGGTGAGTTGGTGTCCAGGTGGATGGCGAGACTGATGGCTTCAAAAAGTACTGCGTGTTGTGCATTATTATGTTGCACGTTTCTCGAAGGTTCAGCGCTGTTATTCATGACCGTTTGTAGGACTTCGTTTAATGCACCACGAAGCGCGGGATCGTCTGACAAGTCTGCTGAATGACATGTTTCATATAAGCGACTGGCACGCACCCGTCGGGGGATAATACTGCAAAAGTCGTAGGAGCTTCACTTGTAACCAAGGACTTGGGACTTTGTAGTAGGCATATGTTGCCGAGTACTCATGTTGGATGACCAACTATGGGAGTGTAAATGGATACACTCGTATGGTCACACGATTCACTCACGCGGTGCAAGCGATCGACAGCCTTGGTGTAACAAACCGCAAATGCGTCTAGATGGTCCTGGGAGAGGGCCATAACCAGACTTGTTACACACAGAACGACACCCTGGAGATGGTTTGCTCATGAGAAACATGCAAGACAAGACAGCCTGAAAACGTACCAAATCTGGATCGTCCATGATGGATACCAAACGCAGTGCCCATTCTGCCGCAGGGATGACTTCAGGATGCTTCCGATACAGTCGTAACAATGTCAACGCCGCCTTCTTCTTGACAAACGTTTGAGAAGTTCTGTAATAAGCGGTGGGCCATCAAGTTTGAATAGACGACAAATAGACGCTACGGTGAAATGAGGAGCCTGTGCACGTCATCCGACAGGGCCTCCGCCATCTCGCTGCTTCCGACGTTTGCAATTGCGTGCAAAGCAAGGCAATTATTGACCTCATTATTCTCATCCAGATCCTTTCGTATTGAGTTGACGACTAGGCGAAGGAAATCCGAGTTTTCATGCATGAGGAGTGTCACAGCAAGATATCCCTAAAATGCTTGTGAGGCGCGTCGTTCAGGATATGTACTTGAGACCGTACGATCTGCTTTTCTGAATATTTGGAGCTTGAAATGAGATTGACGGCCTCCATGTGTCCAACATCGACCTTGTAGCCCAATATATACGTGAAGATAATCTTCGCGACATACCTGGAGACGCGCGATTTAGACTGAACGTGAAATGGACGGGGACGTCCGCGAGCTTACTTCTTCTTCTGATAGCCGTCCAAGTTTCCGTCTGTAAGTGGGTGTCAGTAAGTGAGGAGGATGTGCTAGGGAGAACCCAACCTTTGAACTTTTTGCGAATATTGGCCATCTCCTTGTTTATTCTCTTCTCCTCCAGCTCGCGGACACGTGCGCCACGGATGTCCGCGATGAACTAGGATGTGCTTCAGCGGAGAACTGGATTGGGAGGACAGACGAGCCTTGCCTGGGTCAAACCACGCATATTGGTAGCCATCGTTGCAGAATTTGTACGGGGGCTCGCCCCGGATCAGAAAGGTCAGGATGTGGTGAACTCACAAGAAGCGTGTGTAAAAATCATAACCGACTGATTAGATTATCATGGATTATTAGAACAGGGCTTAGAGTACATTCAAGTGGGGATATGTATGTCTACTAAAATGCAAACTGTCCACGGTGTCGGCGCGATCATGAATAATAACTACGAGACAGCCGACTTGGTGTGCCAGGCCGCGAATTGTATGCAGAACCGACACCGAAGGGGGTCGAATAGCCCGATCTCGGTAGTCTGCTCGTAGTGAACGCAGGGGAAGCCATCGGTGTCGCATTCCGTGAGCTAGCCCCCGACTGCGTAGCCATGCGTTCGTCACTGTAGCGGTTCAGCAACCGCACAATGTCCCGCGTGATGGAATCTAGGTTGGACAATTCCCGCGAAGACAAGGAAAGATCCTCGTTCAGCATTTCATCACCTGCTTCGTCCTCTTGCGCAGACATGTCCGTGAGCGCAGACCTAGGCCGTGTTCTGCTCATGTGAATGCCCTGAAATACCCGCAACATGCAGTTCTCCATCATAGTCTTCAAGTGCTGTATATCATCCAAGACATCCAAATTTCCGACCATGGGCAACCATTCATCACATTCGAGCCCACGTTCAGTAACTTGAATTTCATTGGCGCCAAACAACAGATAGGTCAAAGGATCGAGACGCGTTGTGTTGATAAGGTACATCTGTGGTGATTGGCCCGCGACAGTGAGATTCTGCCGTTTTTCCGCATAGGCATATAGCTGTTTCTCCCCCTGGAGCAAGGAAGGGTCGTCTTCAGATAATCGGATGTGCTTGCGATGGTTCACGCTGCTTGGATGAATAAAGGTCGTCTATAGAGGGAATGTCAGCTGACGTGGCACAACAGCAATGATGAAAGGCTAGACCTTGTCGTGCTGGGTTCGCAATGTCATCTCACCCGTCCGGACGGCAAACTTGGGTTGGCTCGCAACGGCAACGAGGGCAGCGAGCAGCGGTTGGGAATGTGCGTTGGCATTGAGAGTGGGTGGGACCCTCCATTCGCGATCACGTACTCCATTGTAGCCCTCAGCCGCGTCAATAATCCCAGCCTGGTACAGCGATTGCAGGAGATGCGCTCGAACTTTGGTGATCAGTACCAGTGTTGGCTTAGAGAGAAAGTTATCGGTGCAGAACCGAGAGGCGCGCGCATGCTCTCCTTGGTAATACATCTCGTGCCACGCATCATAAGCATTCAATATCGTTAATGCATCAGATCTAAACTCCCTGGGAGACCATGTGGCCTTGACCGAAGCTGCTTCTGCTTTGAGTTGGATAGGCGAAAAGAAGGGGTCTCGGTTTGTAAGTATCGCAGCTAGTGTCAACGCCTTGTCGAGGCAACGGAAAAAGACGCCATAGAGAACCAAACGGCCTATCTGTACATCTACAGGCAGCTGGAGAAGAACACGACCAAGGGATGTCAAGCTCTTTTGGTGGTCCAAAGCGCCCGCCGTTTGAAGGACTGTCATTGCTGCCGCGACACGATCCGGTGCAGGAGGTTCGATCGTTGCCGCAAGAACTTCTTCGACCTCCATTCCAGGGAAGCTCAGAGCCTTGATATGCATCACAACATTGCTGAGATCCACGCGTTTCATCTCGACCGTCTGATGTGGATGGAGGTTCGCGGCGCGAGTTTTACCCAAGAGGCCAAAATACTCTCCGGGGCGATGTCTGCCTGCACGCCCAACCCTTTGGTTGAGATTTGACTTGCCAACCCATGCCGAGATGAGGGAGGATATATGTCGATCTGGGTCAAAGCGCAATTCCTTGATTTTGGCAGCGTCGACAACATAGACCACGTCTGGAATTGTGACCGAAGTCTCGGCAATGTTGGTCGCCAAGATAATACGACGAACACCCTCTGAGGGGGGTTCGAAAATGACTTGCTGTTCCGCTAGGGGGATGGTCGAGTGAAGGAGATGGATACTATATTTTGTTGGATCACCAAAGTTGAGCGGGAGCCTCCCCTCCAACAATGTTCGTTGCACGGACAATATTTCTTCCCAGCCGGGCAGAAATACAAGGACATGACCTGAATCAGACTGCTGAAGGACGTGGGAGATGGCGGCAGCTACGAGAGGGGCAGGTAGTTCTAGTTCATCATTGGCTAGCAAGGGTTGAACAGATGTTGACGAGGGGGACGAAGCTAGCGTGAGAGCGCGTTCGTATGCGTCTTCCCGGGCAAGGTACTTTGAAACCGACTCGTCGTTGAATACCCAAGCGAGCCGAGGTTGAGCCTTGATATCGGCAACAAAGTCCTCCAAAAAGTGTTTTGCAACAGGAAATGTACGACCGGGAATTTCGATCACGGTGGCCTTATTACCGGCTGCGTCTGGAAAGTACTCTTGGAACAAACATGGATCGATGGTGGCACTCATCAGAACGACTTTGAGAGGTAGATTACGCGCTTTTCGATCAATCATGAGGCGTTTAAGCACGACAAGGAGGAGATCAGTATCCACGTCGCGTTCGTGGACTTCGTCGACCAAGATATGGGTAACTTGGTCGAGTTTGGCTGCTACGAGGCCACCCTCTGACATGGCGGACTGTAGACGCCTGAGCAAGACGCCGATGGTACAAAAGGTGATAGAGCCGTGTTCTTCAGGAAGGTTTGACTCGAAACGAACGCTGTAACCAACGGAGCTACCAACTGTCTCCCCTCGCTCCTTTGCGACGCGGTCGGCGACGCTGAGAGCAGCGAGACGACGTGGTTGTGTACAAATGATATTGCAGTGCGCGCCTTGGCCGCGATCGATATAGTCGTCAAGAATAAGCTGGGGGATTTGCGTTGTTTTGCCCGAACCTGTTGAAGCCATGCAGATGGTGACATCATTATTGGCGATATGAGAGATGAGTTGGTGAGAGCGAGAGTAGATCGGAAGGGTAGAGCGGGTAGCACGTATCCTTTCTGTGGCAGGATCATGGAGATAGGCCTGACGTTTTTTGAGGAGTTGTGTAGATCTGGATGCAGCGACCTGAGCGGAATAGTGGGAAGGATAGGATGGTCGCGGAGCAGATCGGAGGGGAGTAGGATGGGTTACAGCGGGCCTATTCCTGTAGAGCATGCTCTTTTTGATATCTGAGCAGAGGTCGACGATGTCGTCCGAGAGGGCATTGCTAATGGCAAGAGTGACCCTGGGCGCAAGACCAAGATCTTTGCCGGACTTTGCAGCTGTGAGGTAGCGTTTCCAGAGATCTGGGTCGCAGCTCTCGAGGTAATGAGTGACGTCGAGATAGCACTGGATGTGGGCACTCTTTTTGGTGGGCGCGGTGCCCAAGCCTATGCGACGACCGTCGACGGACATGACGGCTTCCCATGTGGGATTTGCATGCTTTACCGAGATGCTTTGATACTCGATATCAGGTTTCGGAAAGCCATAGAAGCGACAATAATAGTCCATGAAGCTGCGTGCGCGCTCGTATGAGACGACGGAGCCATCTGAGAGAGTGCGGAGGGAAGGTGGAGCGGAGGTGGAGACAGCAGGCTTTGACGGCTTGTCGAGCTGCCGCGCTGTCAGGAAGAGCAAGTAGATAAAATGGAGGTACGAACCAGACCGAGTGCGTGGAGCTGGTAGAGCGCGGAAAGTGCACACAGACGCTCTGCAGACTTTTTGTCAGTGTTGTCACCGACGGCGTTGATTTGTGGCTGGGTGTCGAGCTGGAGAGAACACCTGGAAGGGGTGAGGGGGAGACACGGGTAATGGGAGAGAACGGACCTGACGATGGGTTTATTGGCAGCGGGGTCGAGCAAATCGGAAAAGTGGTAGTTGAGGGGGATTGCTGAGAGAGCCGCAAAGTTTGCGACGGGTGATTTTGGGTTGTCGAGAAGGGAAGGTTTGAGTGTCGGGCGTGTTGGTGGTTTATAAAGGGCGTCGATGTAGCGGGCGTCGTGAACTGGTCCGTGCAGGATTGGCAGACGCGGTGCGATCTTTTGCAGTTTACCTGGACGGTCGTGTACGAGTGCAAAGGGGCGCTTCATCGTCGCGCGAGAGAAGAAAGACATTTCTACTCCCCGGCATTCCCCGCTCGCTCTATCGCGTCGCGAATGCCGACAAGGTACTTTAGCCGGACCGCCCACCGCTTAGCCTCCGCCCAGTCCGACCGACCGACCGCTTCCCCGATCCTCTCCTCCGCCTCCCGCCGCTTCCCCGCGTTCTCCTCCGCGAGCCCGGCGAGCCCGTCCACCCCGCTGCCCTCGACGCGCTCCCTCGTCTCGAGCACCTCCATGACGAGCTCGGCATCCTCCACCCCGTCGGTCTCGGTCAACGCTGTCCCATCCCGCCCGAGCAGATACCCGATGCGCTCCATCGGGGACAGCAGCGTTCTGTACGCCCTGTTCACTGCGTTCGACACCGCCTCTGCCTTGTCCCTGTCCTCCTAGTCTTGTTTAGCATAGAGTACCAATCATCTACGGTATCTTACCTCGCTGCCCCGTGCCCATCCGTCGGGGTGACACTGTCGCTGTGCTTCAATGAACCGTCGTTTCAGCTCACCCGTGTCCACCACGAACGGGTTCGGCCCATACGACAGTCCAAGCAGCTCGTGGTGTGTCATCGACTCGTCCACCCGCCCGATGTGTTTGCACCGTCCACACAATGGCAGCCCCGTCGCCAACACCGCACCGCACGACGGGCACATTCTCGTCCTCGCATATCCCCGTCGCAGTGCCAGCAGTGGACGTGCGCCGTGTTTGCCGAGCGATCGCGCGAGCATGTTCCTCGTCAAGCCTGGTTTCCCCTTTTAACCACGCTCACCATGAATCCTCCCCAGCACATGCGCGCCGACGACCCCGCCAACGCTGACCCCGCTCGTCGTCGTCTCCTGCAGAAATCACACCTTCCTCACTTCCCCTCCCTCCCCTCTCTCCGCACAAAACAACAGCCTTCGCCACCCCAGCTTGCACCCGACAGCACCACGGACGACATACACATTGACTGTCGTCTGTCTCTCCCCACGCACGACACCGACACCTACCGCTGGGCCGTCTTGTACGAAAACCAAAGGGGGTGCGTCATCCTCGCCCCCTCTTTTCGCCCATCCTGACCTCCGCCAGGATCACCCTCTTCTCCGCTCCTTTTTATTCCCCACTGTCTCTCCTTCCATCGGATCCACAGCCATTCACAATCCCCAGCGCACACTCTGCTCGCAAACACCTTCCTAACCTCTCCCTCGAAAATTTCCCCCTCCCAGATGGCACATGGCGCTGGGTGTCTACCGCATGGATGATCGACATGCGTTCAGATCTCGGCGAAGTACAGTATGACGGTTTCGAATACAATTGGCGCTTCCGTCGCAACAACTGGCATGCACAGATCGGAAAACTCGGCACCGGGGCTTGGGTTAGGCGCAGGAGGTGGGTCAGGCTCATGATGCGCCCCGCTAGCAACTCCCATCCACACGGCAATGGCTCTCATTCCACTTCACCTCCTGTCTCATCTCACTCTAAACTATCTCTGGTTGAGCCGTCCCATGCGTGGGACGGAACCGAACAAGATTGGCAGTACCTCCATCGCTTGCTCAAGCAACTCGGACGCGACGGCCGCAAACTAGAGCTCTGGCGCATGTGGCTTGAACCTCATGTACACACGCATACATCCAATTTCAAGGGAAAGAACAAGCAGTCAGACATGTCCTCTTCTTCTCTTACAGACATTGTTCCTGATGGGAACCCTCCTCCGCTGGCGAATCTTTGCACCATCCTCAGAAACCATGTGGGTGATACCCTCTCTCTCCGTAGAGCTGCCTGAACACCCTCCAGGGAGAGGCCATTCTTCGCTCCTTTGTGTACCCAGATTCGCGCGCACAGTTTGTTCATTCTGTTAGTCAGGCGGGGTTACTCGAGGAACTCGAACATAGCCTCGGTCGCGTGTTTTCAGCCTCTGATGTCGACTTCTGGAGCTACGCAGACGACTTGGACAAGCTCATGGACAGGCGGTCGTAAATATCTTTCAATCACATGTACAGTATCATCCTGTATTTACACTCGTCGTCGTCGTCGTCGGGGTAGCCGATGACACTCTTTCCTCTGTCCCCGTCACGGACAGCGACCTTTGCCGCCCTGAAGAGTGTTTCTGACGATCCCAGTCATCCACTGCAGATTGCCCTGCGCACATATTTACTTGGTCTCTCTCTCTGCCTCGGTCCTGCGTTGCTCCCACTCGTTTTTGCGCTCGTAGCCCATCGAAGGAGCTTGAGCGCGCGTGCACAAGTCTTTTGGCGCGTGCTCTCGAGGGAACTGCGGCCAACAGGGTTCGCCTCAGCCATCACAGTTGCTGTTGGGGGCGGCGCAGCTCTGCAGCGACTCTGGGACGTACTCAAACGCCGATATCTCTGGGCACACTATATCAGCTCCAAGTCATCTCCGTGGCAGAGGACGTTCCTTGCAAACACAGTCACCTCTACGTTCGCAGTCACTCTCCTGCGAAGAAAAAGACATGGACGGCCTGGATCCGTATCCCCCACTTTGGATATCACCCTTTTATCCTTCTTTCGTGCGCTCGATGCGTCCATACAAGCCTTGCTCCTTTGGAAAGCCCGCCAAGTCCACGCTCCTTCAGCTGACGGTCTAGCACCATGCACCTCTCATGCCACCTCGCTCGGTAGGTGGCGCGAAGACTCCGCCAAACGGTGGCAAAATACAGTTGTGACTCACTTGGATGCACTTTTTTTCTGGGCTGGCTCTGCAAGGTTTGTCACAGTGCATCCAAATGTGTCCATGGCGTTTAGCCTGTTATTCTGTTTCAAAGGGTCATGTGGTGTTTTTTCTACCAGCCTCGTAGGTACGTCGCTTTGACCTTTGTGAGTCACTCGGCTCTTTACATAGTTTTAGGTTGCCTCCTTCCTATGTGAAGTGGTATGCCTGTATCCGATTTCACTGCATCCCTGTTACATTCATCCTCGAAACAGGATAAATTCTCTTGCCAATGTCAACAAGGAACTGCTAGAAGTTCTCCGCGCTCTTAGGAATGGCACATGGTCATATATTCACGGCGCATCCGCAAAAAGCGACATCGTTGGTCGCCTGGCCAAGGAATTTGGGCGTCCCGCGTTATGGGGTGATCCGAACCTCCTCCCTGCGTACGGGGGCGATATCGCCAACAAAGCATGGAAGCAACTGGGTGTCCATGGGAGAAGCGGTGTTGGGGGATTGCCCTGCGAGCTTGTCCACGGTGGTATCGGCGCTGACTTTGGTCTTCACAACAGCTGCATTGTCAATGCAACTGTTAGAGCTATATACGCATTTGCAGAGGCGCTCGCCGTATATCTCCCTGTAAGTCTGAGTGCGTGTACGTGGGCTATTGTTCAAACGACCAATCAGGTCCATTTTCTTCCGAGTCTCCTTACTAGACCTAAATTGATTACACGCCCCCATCACGCAATATCTGTGCTTTTGTCGGCCATTCGGAGCGCAACCTTTCTTTCAACATTCGTCTCCTCCTACTGGTTCGCAGTGTGTTGCACACGCACCCTTGTGCTGGCACGGCTGTTCCCCATGATTTCGCATGACGTATGGGACGGCCCTTATGGATGTATCTTCGCAGGTTCGGTTGTATGCGGTGCCAGTATTTGGATCGAGAACGCGAAGAGGAGAGGAGAGATAGCGCTCTACGTTTTGCCGAAAGCTTTAAGAGCTTCGTTACCGGAAATTTGGTTGCGCAGTATGCATCCTATGGTCTGGTTCGTGGAATGGCAAGTGCTCGCGCTGATTCCTGTATCGCTTCTGACGCCTTATTGATGTAGCTCGACGTTTGTTATATCCTTGGCAGCCCTCCTGACATTCTCTGTACATCGACCGGAGTCGTTAAGAGGGCTGTCGAGATGGGCGTTGGCTTTCGTCATGAAAGGACCCAATGCTGGGTTTTGGAAAAAACGCAGGAGAGCAATTGACACAAACCCTCCAACACCTGCGGATCCCATATACCATACGGATTGATTCTCAGTGATCCGGCCACTAGGGAATAGTAACGGATTGTGTATCTTATTACCCTCTCCAAAGACGTAGCGCACAATCGTAAAACGAACAACTTGCAACCAGGGAGTCACCACCACGGTGATGCTCAAAGGACCAATCGACGCCGTATGCAAGAGATTCGTGTTGGTCGAAACGTTTTGTTATTTCGTGACCCATGGTATCCTTGAGTAGACCTTCTTCTAGCTCATCATCCAAAGGCCAAAAGTGGACGACCTTGAAACCATCGTGCATGCATGCGACAAGAAGGTCATGTTTCCGTTCAGCGGATGGATGCCACTTTACCCGCCAGGCACCACCTCCGACATCCACATCTATTAATGCCTTTGAGGGCTTGCGTGTGTCAAAGAGATAAACTTTGTTATCATAACTGCCCCGGGATCAGAGTTGCCTCATACGCCATCGTCAGGCTTACCTTCCAGCTGCGATAATATGCTCTATATGTGGATGACTTTGGATTGAAGTCACTCCTGCATCGAACCTGCGCAACGATTCGTTCTGCTCAACATACAAAATGAGGTGGGCACACCGTTTGTTGACAAAGATGGGCCGAACAAAACCTTGCCGCTCGTCCCAACCCTTCAGTTGAAGATCGTCCCCACCTGATTCAATGGATCAGAGGTTATGGGTGTGTGTGAAGTGCAGTTGTTACCCGAGTAAATTACGGAATTGTCCCAGTAATCCCATGCTGCAATCCATGGTTCGTGATCATGGGCATGCCACTTGTCGGAGACGATGAGTCCACCTTGAGAACTTGGTCTGAGAAGCGACAGTGACCCATCTGACAGCGACGCCGTCAGGTTACCAAGTCCACTATAGCAGCATCCGTCGTCAAGGCAGTGCCGGAGAGACAAAGGTTGAGGCGCACCTGGTTGGATATCGGCGGTTTGACCAGTCAATGGAGAGGCATAGGATATCCTCTGGCGCACAAGATAGCCGTTGGACGGAAGCTAACCTATTCTAAGGACGCTCACCACCAACCGATTAGGATGGGGGGGCAATCGGTACCTCGTGGGCCAACCATTCATGCAACGATATACCCCCTTCGGAGTCTGCGATGCCCAAGACTGGAATACTCGTGGGTGATCCATGACACCTGTATGAACGTTGGACACACTGGACCGTCCCGTCAAGACCCGAACACTTGCCATTTCAGATCAAGAACTGCTGGCAAGTCGACCTCTTGGAGTTGAGAGCTAATGAAGACTGTGAGCTGCCTTCTCTACAGGACGATTTGGACACACGAATCACTTCCTTCAGCCGGTGATACCCGAAAGACGAGACATTTGCCTCGTCGATGCTGAACAGTTTTGGGTGCCAAGTCGTCGTTGGCCGTGTTTTCTGTCTGGGTAGACACCAAGTTGTATGTTCCACAGACCAGAATGTCTTGCGAGCCGACATGAGGGCAAAATTCTACTGAATCAGCGGGCCAGGAGGTATTGAATCCTGTCATCAGCGGCGCGGCGTGACTGTGATCGTTGCATCACGGAATCCACAGGTTCCTGATACCACCTCAGGCAGTCCGATCTCGGTGCCTATAGATGCCTCATAGGCCATTTAGTTATGTCGGAATTATTATGCCTCTCAGGCCAAACCTCACGGAGGTCTAAAAATAGACACCCTCGGGAACTAATCTGGGAGCGTCCTGGACCTCTCAGGTGCCTCGTACATACCTCCACGACCTCACCATGCTGCTCTTTCGGGCCTCTCAAATTCATCCGGGTGACCTCCTGGCCCGTTCTTGGTAGTCCTCAGATCCCCTTCCCGTCCATGATGATGCCCTACAAGTGCCAGTCAGATTATCATCGTACGCGCTTGATCCCTGCTCTTAGTCTCTCTTATCGAGCCCTTGTTTTCGGTTTTCCAAGTTTTCACGTACAATGGCTCCACGCCCTGGAACGCGCAGAGCACAACCGTCCACAGCTGGTCTTGGACTACATTTCTCAAGTCCGAAGCGACCAAGGGACAAATGTCAGACGCAGCGGCTGGTTGCTGTCCCTGGGCAGTCCAATAAACATGAGAAATACCTCATGCGGCTTCAAGCTCTACGCAATGGACCGAACGCCGCTGCTAAAGCAACCCCAGATGATCATCACTCGAGGACAGAGCCCGAGCTCGCCGACATGGACACGACATTCGACATTGACCAACCGCTTCAACTCGATACAACTGATCTCGAGGCTGATCCACCTCCTGATATAGAGGTTCCGACTGCGAAACGTCTGCGACGCACTAACCCTGACTCGACTACTGAGCGCCTCTATTTCCAGTGGAAGGCCCTTCTTCCATCGCTGGTCACCCCATACTCGAAGTATCATGGCCGTACCCTTGGTCAACCGCTCGAACCCCTCCCGCCCGCTTTGTCGCTCTGCACAGAGACTGGATGTGGTGAGAAAAGAACAAGAATTTTATGCCTGCTATTCGACCGTATGCGTCTCAACTACACATTGGTAGCGTGCTTATAATCATCGACAGATTTTACATCCGTTGATGTAATCAGCTGTAAATGCTCTACGCTCCCCCAGGTCCTCATTCATTTTGGACTATTCCCCACTGCTCCATCTCAGCCTCGAATGGCTGTATCTCTTGATCTACTCGGACTTTATCGAGCCCTCTTTGAACGCTCGTGTGACGCTATCAACGCACTCGCCGCCGCTCTCCACACACACTACACGCGCCGTGGTTTTCGCATTGTGAATAAGAAGGTACGCAATCCTCTGCAAGCACATACACTACTATCTGCTGAATGTCTACAGGGAGACGCATTGCAGGATCCATTCCGTCGTAGCCTCGCCGCCGCCGTTCAGTGGTACGATGTCATGCAAGTTGAAGTCGAGAAGCGAATCGAGTGTGCAATCCAATCCTGCCGTGATCGCGTCTTTGTTTCGAAGTCACACGAGTCTTCGACATCAGAACCAGTCATTGGTGTCGTCCCGAACAAATCGCCCCCGCATCCATCCTTCTCGGCACTTTCCCCGGGAACATGCGCTTCCTTTCTTGTGCAACGCTGTCCAGCATGCTTTGGAGGGGTTACGTTCGGAAGGCCACTTGCCGAGGGCGGAGATATTCATGTTGCTATGGACGGCAACTTCCACCATCGTCACCGCAGATCCGCTGGAGATTGCCCCACGTTTTACGATCCTGTTTACTTCCTTCCAAAAGAAGAAGTAGACGCAATGGGAGAGCATATCCAGAAGCAACGCAAGAAGCCGTCTCGAGCCTATCGCAAAACGGTCCCTGACGAGGCTATCGATGCGTGCGAGACATCGTATGAAGCAGCCGACGGTAATAAACAGAAAGCTGCGATGGACAGTTTTGACGATACCGGTGTCATGGCGCTCATCTGCCGCCACGATATACCACTCTTTTTCGCAAACATAGACAGTCCCGGTGAGCAACAAAAGTATGCTCTGTCCCTTGTCTGTCATCTCTTCAAGCTGCTTCCCTTGAACGCGACTGTAGTGGGATTCTATGATATTGGCTGTGTCACAGCCCGGATTGTGTCCAAGGTATGTTTCATCTCACGAGCGTGCTATTCTTACGGGATGCTACAGTATGATATTCTCCCGGCTGATGTCATACAGCGCCTGCGGTTTGCTACCACAGCAATGCATGCCTATGGCCACGAGTGGGCCTGTCAACTCGTCTATAATCCCCGATTGACGAATGGCCTCGGCCTCTCCGATGGTGAAGGCACAGAGCGTCTGTGGTCCAGATTCATCAAGTTGATCGGGATCGAGCGATCTTCGTCCGTATGTAAGTATCATCATCTTCCTTTTTGAATCTCTGACGCATTGGCAGAGAAAACGCCGTATATGGTTAATCGACCGCCGGGCTGCTGCTATTGGTCATGAGATGCGTGCAGATCTCGGAGATTGGATTAAACGTCGCCTTCGCCGCGGCGTTGATGACCAGGGCCGTGCTGCTAGGCAACAAGTCGAAGATAGCAAGCATACTTCGGAGCATTTGCGGGAGCAATGGACGCTCCAAAGGCAATCGCAGTTGTCAATACGTGCTCGTAGGTTTTGCCTTTTTTGCTGTCTTGTATCTCTAAGCTGACCGTAACACAGATGCCCCCACCCGTCTCAAGAAACAACTCGACACTGTGATTTCTTTGCAATCAGACCTCGACATTACGGAAAAGGCTCTCCAGGCGGCTAGGAACACCATCGCGAAGGACTCTGCGGGGCCCGAGTCGCTTAGCGTGCTCGATGGTTTGGAGCGGACATACCAACGACTGATGTCCAAAGTAGATTCGCTATATGCTTCGCTCAACGTTCAAGATCAGTTCCCCGAGCTCGACGGCATTGCATTCGACTTTGTTCGGGTGCTTCTATTAGCGCGCGATCTCAAAATTAACATTCGCAAACGAGCGGTTGGCTCCTTCTTCGAATGGGACAAATTGGATCAAGCAGTCGGTGGTGGCCAGAAGCCCCTGGGTAGACAACGAGAACGTGTTGCTTTATTTCAATGACATACTGACTGGTCTTCAGGTACCAAACTTCACCAACAAACTCGTAAGGCTATTGCCAAGCGTCAGCCAGCCCTGATGAGCGCCATCCGCAAATTCAACTCGTACTGTGAACGCCTCGCAGAACTCCACGATTCCTCATGGTCAATTCCTGTTCCGACCCCTCTTCCGACCAAACTCGCAGAACTTCGTGCGGATCAATCACTCATGGAGGATGTCTGGATCACCCCATCCGAAGGTGTCCCACTCTGGATAACGGACTCAGATGTTCGCAGCGGGATCCGCGGCATGCTGAAAGGCGATCGTTGCTTGGAAGAACAGCGCCGATTGGGACTTGAAGCGGACAATCTCTGTCGTTGGTATGGCGACGAGCTGGCTGCCGTCGAACTTTCTTTGTTGAGTCCTGAATGTAAGTTCGTTGTCTCAGCAATTCCCTCTGTTCTCATATCCTCCAGACGAAACCTTCTTTTTTTTCCTCCAACAACGTCGTGAGCATATCCTTAGTCTTCGTTCGCGTTGGATAAGTCCTCTCGTCTCTGCCGCACGTTACGAAAGTCGCACAACGGATGCTAGTTCTCTCGCGAAGTCCTTTACCAATGGAACACGTCCACTATCGCTCACTTGGGTCAGACCGACTGTCTTAGAAAGCGCACCAGGAGAAGATGAACTCGGCATTGTGGATTCGGATGTCGTTGCACTGGATGACGAGGTCAATGCACCCCTTGCAGACTATTTGCAAGAGGATCCTGAGGAAGAAGATACTGATGACGATCAACATCTTGAGATCCCCCATGTGACACTCATCTGGGAAGTATCACCAGTGTGTCTTCCCGGTCCTGTCTTACGGCCTCACTGACATTTGCTAGGACCTCACTATTGATCCCGATGGTATCCATGCCTCCCAGGCATCTGCAGCCGCTAGCCAGCTTGCTAGGCGAGTTCAACCCCCTCATCATGGGTTTCCCCGTATGATATTTGATGTCTGTGACATCGAACTCCTTCGATCTCCCACCGCATGGCTCAACGATATATGCATCAATGGATGCATCCCTCTTCTCTTCTCTTCTCTTCTCCCTGACGACTGGCAAAGCTTTGCCATCTTCTCTACCCACGATCTTCCGAGGATACGCCATAATGCCGAGGACGACATCTTATGGCAATGCACGCGCCACATTGATTTTTGGAAAAAGGACATATGGATTCTCCCGATTCATCGTCCTGGACATTGGGTCTTATGTATCGCCCACGTTTCGCGTCACGAACTTCTCCTTTTTGACAGCCTCGGAGCACAACATCCATGGTATGCAGACGCCGAGGTAAGTGGCTTTCTAGCAGCCTATCTTAGGTAACGTCAAAGTAATATTGTAGGACATCATGAAGCTTATTGCCCGACTATTCCGTCTTGCCTGTCAGCGGCATCCCGACGTACGAAAAGTAAATTCTAATTGGATCGCCCGACCACTTATGGTATGTATTTTCCTTGTGTCACAGCGTGTACTTACTTGTTCCAGGCCAAGCCAGTGCAGACAAATGGCTTTGATTGTGGTTTATGGGTTCTTGCTGTCATCGCTGCGACACTACGGGGTTTTCAGATGACTGGCATGTGCGAGGATGATATGCCAAGCTTTCGGCACTACCTATACACAGAAGTGATGTCGTTTAACGCAGTGTAGACATGTCCTCTAAATACGGATTTTCTCCCCTCTTCAATTGCTTCAGCTCTGTGTACCAAGATTGTGCAATATATGCCCAGCAATGCAACAGACTTCTCGCCATCTCCCTGTGTCTCCTGAACGCACAATCATGAACGATAAGCTTGAGTGATCGCCATGCTTCGTGTGCAGCTGTGATGTCGCGCTCGAGTAGATGAGTGATCGTGCTCTCCTCCCCTGCTTGATACATACGTGCCCTTGTTTTACGTGACTCTTTCTCCAACCGCATACGGCGCCCATACATGACATGCATTAAGTTCGTTGTAAAACGTGCCTCTGCAGCTGTGTCTGCAGGCTCAGGTTCGTCGTATGGCGGCTCGTCATTCCATAGAGCAAGTTCTGACTCATCCGCTGCATCTGCACTCTGTAGCACCTGGCGAAAGAGGGCTGAGTCGGGGAGTGGAGTAGCTGCCCATTGAATGAGATCCGGAGGAAGGGGAGCTGGTA
The DNA here is from genome assembly GCA_038094535.1 of Tubosaeta aff. alveolata. Classification (NCBI taxonomy): domain Eukaryota; kingdom Fungi; phylum Basidiomycota; class Agaricomycetes; order Boletales; family Boletaceae; genus Tubosaeta; species Tubosaeta aff. alveolata. Next base: position 56,208 of record JBBPUG010000069.1, read on the forward strand.
TGACCGAACGTGTTAAGCTGTAGGTACTACGTTGGTTGCGTGCAGCGTAGGGCTGCCAAAGTTCAGTTCAGTTCAGTTCACCCCCCCCTTGGGGTGAACCTGAACCTGAACCTACTGATGATATCCGAACCTGAACCTGAACCTGAACTGAACCTACATGAACTAGTTCATGTAGGTTCAGAACTGGTTCAGAACTAGTTCTGAACCTGAACCCCCATATAAACTCTAAGTATTTGCAAAAGTCCACAAGATCCTAGCAGGGTGATGCATAATTTATTCTAATTGAAGTACAATGGTGATGCAATATCTACTCTTTCTTGTCATAGACACCATAATGCATCATCTGGTGTATTGTTGTGCAGTATTGCAGTAGTGCAAAATCTAGATACAATGTACCCATACCTGGCAATCCCTGTGTCATTCCTGTACCTGGTGCAATGTTCTGGAGATTACATAACCACTCATTGTCCTTCCAGAACATATCCCTTTTTGAACACATGGTTATATGCTGAAAATCAAAAAAGCGGTCAACCACTCTTATCCATTCTTCAAAGCAACTACCTAGTACTGTAGTATACATATGGTACATCATAGATCCAAGTTTGCGAAAGGTTCACTTGAAAATGGAGAGCAGGAGAGCCAAAAGAACATATGAAATGCATGAGAAAAAAGTGAGAAAGAAAACATATATTCACATTTTTGATTGGCTACACATATCCCTAGGCATATATGGTTCCCAAGTAGTCTACATACATTAGAATGTTGTCCCAGAAGCCCAGGAGGCAGAGGCCTTTCCTTGAGTTAGTAGGGGTAGATACATTTTGTACCCCTAGATAAGAGAAAATTGGTTCGCATTTTTGATTGGCTAGGGAATCATACAATGTAAAATGGTACAAGGAAGCTCTATATATGTATCTATAAGGTATCAGTAGATCATGCCTGTCAGATAAGTGCTTAGAATAATATGATTAGATTGGATCATTATGCCTATATAATCAGTATGGAGCCTACCTTTGCTTTATCTGCCAGGGCAACTTCATAGGCCCCTGGGGGGCATCTGATACATCATATATCCAAGTTTGCAAAAGGTATTGTACATAATTG
>JBBPUG010000070.1:0-57176 GCA_038094535.1 Tubosaeta aff. alveolata
GTCTTGGACTTTTGCCTGGCGCTGTATATCGGAACGGTGGATGGCCAGGCCCGATGGGCAATGTTCGAAAGCCCTGGAGGGTTTCATCCCTCCCAAAGACTCCGGCCGAAGAAAACAAGTTTTCCTCTGGCTCAGCCGGATAGGACACGCGCGATGCAGTCACGTGCCGCATCCTGGCATAGAGTCCCCAACGCGGGCGCAAAACGACCTCGAGATCTTCGTCGCATGTGCCTACGGTGAAACCAACGTCTGATGATCCGAGAACGGGGGCAAGCCTACGAGATGTGTGATACGTGACAAAGACGGCCTTTGGGGTACCGAAGCCTTCAAAGGGTACTCGTTTGATCGACTGCTTGTCCCGCACCCAAGAACCGCACGGTGCGAATTACACCGCGGTCATTGGTAAACAGGTACAACGATATAGTAATTAGCACTAACTGTGTTGTGTGGTCTTTCTTGGTTAACTTGCCCACAACTTACCGTCAGATTGACAGGTACAGGGTGCGGATGCGGTTTCAACTTTTTGGCCTTACCGTGCGGAACAACAGTGACAGTCGTGGTCCCAACATGTATCGAAGACACGGAACGACCTGAACATCCTTATCTCGAGGAAAATCGAGATCACGACGACAGCCAAGCAAATCCAGGCCGCAGCACTGGGGCGGTAGTCTGGTTTGCGTAAACAGAGGCCCCACATGTCATCGCTTCCGCATCCCTGTGCGCTCTCTCCGTCTGAATGGGAGTCGTCGAGGGGCTCGAACCTGGGTGAGGTACACCGGTTGGGAGGTTTCAGAGTGCAAGATCTTTTTCTTGGTTAGCGCGGAGTGCTCTCGAATGCCCATTGGACGGGGAGAAATATGATTTACGCCGTTGGATTTGATATGGTAAGAGGCAAGCAAGAACTTGAAACTCAGCTTCGGCAAACTTCTGACATGAGAGGCGGCGTTTCGACAAATGGGTCCATCTCCTTCGTCGTCGCTCCAGATCCTTCGTTCGAGTCCACAGTACCGTCAAACATGTCGGTAACGGGCACTGATCACGATTTTGGAACGTACCTGACCAACTGACCTGCAGACGGGGTCGATGACGCCCAATACCTTCACAGGGTTTTCAATTGCTTACTGATGCCGTCAGGGGACGTTTTCACGAGCGGAAATGTGTAAAGCTGATGGAGGACCCAGCAGATATATTTTTTAAGCCACGCGCTCCCTCGTCTCACGCGCGTCCATTCATTGGGAACCTGGCATCCACCAACCCCCACCTCACGTTGCCCCCATGGTGGACTTTGGCATCCTGCCATGGAACCTCACTTTGAGAAGTTTGTTTCACCTCGACGCTTTCTTGGGGACAGAGAGACTTACCCGGCGCTTGCCAGTCATTGCGTCCACGTTTCACAGCGTCGCGATCGTTTGCACCATGCTTAGGTTCATGGACTACTGGTACATGGCCCGTTTTTGGTGGGAAGACGGTTGGGCCGCGTTTGCCCTCGCAGTCGACATCCCATGTCTCGTATCCGTGTGGATTGAGGCGCCCGCGACAGGTAAAGCACCATCAGTCTCCTTGGCCGACAATAACCCTGTGATACTTCTCGTTGCACGATGGGACTAGCCCAGGCTACGCCGCCACCGATAAATAAAATCGCGAAATGGATAGCGCAGCTGTCGTTTACGACCGTCGTCTGGTGCGTCTCTCTTCGATCCCGTGCGTATTTGGTCCGATCGATGCCACAGGTCATGTCGCATGAGCATCCTGTTTTCCATCGTTCGCATTACATACCCCTCTCAACAACTTCGACGCACCACGCTCATCATTGGCTGCACGTTCGCCGCCATGTGGACCGCATTGATCGTCCAGAAGATCCGGATTTGCGAGAGAACCTGCGTGTTTCGGACCCCGATTGTTATCTCTAAGCTTCTCAGTACGGCGACCTGCTTCGCGTTTTGTTGGGTTCTGATTCCGCTTCAGCCAACACAATCGCGGATGCCCTTCTCGTCGCATTGCCCATCTGGATTTTCCGACGGACGAAGATGACCGCACGGCAGCGGATCATGCTCTATCCTGTCTTTTTTGCAACCTTTTCGATCACTGTCATCACGATTTTGCATTGCTGCTTGCTTTTTACGATAAATTCGAGTGGAATTATTGTCCTCGGTCATGTCAAAGCAAGCCCCTCGTTTCTTTATCGCTGATTCGTGCTGAATACTGCACAGACGGCAACCTCACTCATCGTATGCAACCTCCTCGTGATCGTAACGTTCATATACCGTCTCCGTCGTCGAGGTAATCTCGACGTGACAGAAGAAATGATCACCTTCACCAGCGTGGATTTAAACACGGCTTTTACAGAGAGTGCCACATCGGACAACCGAACGTCAGGGACGGTCGACGGACGCGAAGAAGCTTCGAGTTCGGTGAGGTCTTGTTCGATTGGGTCGGGAGAAGCCGGCGACTTCTCATTTTACGGCGTGTAGGACACGTTTCTTGTTTCTTGTTTGCTATGAATTCATTACTGTGCATGCCGTAGCAATAGTCATCATTAGCATACTGTACATGTATGGTATTTTCTGGTAGCGTACGAATGACACTTATGCATGACAAATGTGGAAAGCTTGGACACAAACTAGCCACATCCTTCCTTTCGATCCCCGACCGAATAATGTTCCGAGACTTTAGTGGACGTCAGAAAAACCCTGAACAAAAAGAGATCCGACATTAAACCTTCGCCATCTCCCATCCCCTCCATGTCATAAGCGAGTCTCTCGCTTCCTGCGGTAAATCCATTTTGCAAACCTCCGGGCGGATTGAACACGGACACCTTGACGACGACCATCCTTGACTCTCTCCGCAGTTTCCTGGTGACATCAGCAAAGGTATAATTCAACGATGGGCCATGAGGTCTTGAACTTCTTTGGTCATGCGAACGGTCAGGCGAGCCATGCGGAGGACACTGGACCTGCGCCCGCTCGGTCTGACCGGCAGCAAGGTTGAAAAAATATGTGATCTGCTCGGCATCACCATCAACAGTACGCCCATCCTGCCTCACCTGTGACAACTCACTCACCCCCGCGCAGAAAATGCCGTTTCCGGGGACGCATCGGCACAAACGCCGGGCGGTATCCGTCTGGGCACCTCCCCCCTCACCTCACGCGACATGGTCGAAAGAGACGTGGAGCAAGTCACCGAGTACTTGCACCGCGCGGTAGAGCTCTCGCTCACGCTGCAAAAGGAGGCTGGGTCCAAGCTACTCAAGGACTTTGTGCGTGTGGCAACGACCCCCGCCGAGGGCAAAGTGGACACACAAAAAGTCAAGGAGCTGCGGAAAGAGGTGGTCGCATTCGCGAGGCGGTGGCCGTTACCGGGGGCGGACATATCTAGCATTCGACGACCGGTTGGGATTGAGGAAGAGGACTGAGCGAAGGGAAAAAAAGATTCAACGTCGATGCGCGCAGGGCGTTCAACATTGTCCAGACTTGTTTTGTATTATTGTTATTTCCGAACAAGTTTTGTGTGGGGATCGATTCAATGTGGTCCCCGAGCTGTCGAATGGAATGTGCCGGTGTACATGTCCTGAGTGGACAGGAACTTTGTAGACTACTATGCACTTTGCACACAAGCTTATGGAGTCGAGTGGCTGATCTGCCTGCCCTGCGTTCGAGGTGGTAGGTGTCTTGACTCATCACCGACTACTGTCAGGATTGAGTCACGGCGCACCAACGGTCCCCAGCCCGTGCTGAAAGGATGCGCATCACGTCTTAGACTTTGCCTGGCGCTGTATGTCGCATCGCAACGGTGGACGGCCAAGCCCGATGGGCAATGTTCGAAAGCCCTGGAGGGTTTCATTCCCTCCCAAAGACTCCGGAGTGGAAGGTCCTCCGTCATCAACACCACCGAAGGGAACAAGGTTTCCTCTGCGGAGCAGGAGTGAGGTGAATTGCAAGGGCGGGTGGGCAACCTCGCAGTGACGAGAGCAAATCAGGACCCATTGCCCAGGACGATCGAGAAAAGAAAACTGCGAGGCCCGAGTCCAAGGACAGAAAAAGGATGGGATGGGTGGTAAAAGAAAAGGATGTGGAGAAGGACACGCGCGATGCAGTCACGTGCTGCACCCTACCTCTGGCGCCGCGAGTACCTTGGTCCCCAGGGTCCGGCGCGAAACGTACTTGAAATCTTCGCCGCACAGTGTAACCATAAGCACAGGCCGCTTTGGGCGTGTGATAGTTCGAGAACGGGGGGCAGATCGGCCTCCCAAAAGTCGTTGGATCGACTGCTTGTCCCGTATCCGAGTAGGGAACTGTGTTGTGCGGTCTTTCTTGGCTAACTTGCCCACAACTCACCGTCAGATTGGCGAGTTGGCGTATACCACCTGCTAGGGGTATGGTAGAACGGTAGTCACGACCGTGGTCCCAACCCATGCGTGTCGAAGACACAGAACGACCTGAACGTCTTTATCGCGAGGAAAATCGAGATCACGACAGCAGGTCATTCTGTGCTACTGACTGAGCTCTACGCTGTTTTATGAAAGAGACGACCAGACGAATCCAGGTCGCAACACTGGGGCGGTACTCTGGCTTTGCGTAAATAGAGGCCCCACAGGTCGGGAGTTTCAGAGTGCAAGATTGGTTAGCGCGGAGTGCTCTCGAATGCCCATTGGACGGGGAGAAATATGATTTACGCTGTTGGATTTGGTATGGTAAGAGGGAGTTGAAACTCAGCTTCGGTACACTTGTGACATGAGGTGTCAAACTGTCGGCGGCGTTCGACAAATAGGTCCATTTCTTTCGTCGTCGCCCCAGATGCCATTCGTTCGAGTCCACAGCACCGTCAAACATGTCGGTAACGGTCTCTGATCACGATTTTGGAACGTACCTGACCAACTGACTCGCCGGGATCGATGACGACCAATGCCTTCACAGGTTTTCAATTGCTTACTGATGCCGTCAGGGGACGTTTTCACGAGCGGAAATGTGTAAACCTGCAATGGAGGATCCAGCAGATATATTTTTTAAGCCACGCGCCGCCTCGTCTCACGCGCGTCCGTTCGTTGGGAACCCGGCATCCACCACTACCCCACGTTGACCCCATGGTAGACGTTGACATCCTGCCATGGAACCTCACCTTGAAAAGTTTGTTTCACCTTGGCACTTTATTGGGGGCAGAGAGACTTATCCGGCGCTTGCCAGTCATTGCGTCCACGTTTCACAGTGTCGGAATCGCGTGCACAGTGTTTAGGCTCATGTACCGCTGGCACATGGCCCGTTTCTGGTGGGAAGACGGTTGGGCTGCGTTTGCCCTCGTAGTCGACATCCCATGTCTCGTATCCGTGTGGATTCAGCCCGCCACAGGTAAAGCACTATCAGTCTCCTTGGCCGACAATAACCCTGTGGTACTTGCTTCTCATCGATGGGACTAGCCCAGGGTACAGCACCACCGATAGCTAAAATTGCGAAATGGATAGCGCAGTTGTCGTTTACGACCGTCGGCTGGTGAGTCTCTCTTCGATCTCGTGCCTACCCGGTCTGATCGATGCCGCAGGTCTTGTCGCATGAGTATCCTGTTTTCCATCGTTCGCATCACATACCCCTCTCAACAACTCCGACCCATCGTGCTCATCATCGGCTGCACGTTCATCGCCATGTGGACCGCAATGATCGTCCAGAAGATCCGGATTTGCGAGAGAACCTGCGTGTTGGGCACCTCAATTGCTATCTCTAAGCTCATCAGTACGGTTACTTGCTTCACGTTTCGTTGGGGTTCTGATTCCGCTTCAGCCAACACAATCGCTGACGCCATGCTCGTCGCACTCCCCATTTGGTTTTTTCGACGGACGACGATTTCCGCACGGCAGCGGATCATGCTCTATCCTGTCTTTTTTGCAACCTTTTCGATCACTGTCATCACGATTTTACATTGCTGCTTGCTTTTTACGATAAATTCGAGTGGAATTATTGTCGTCGGTCATGTCAAGGCAATCCCCTCGTTTCTTTACCGCTGATTCGTGCTGAATACCACACAGACGGCGGTCTCACTCATCGTATGCAACCTCCTCGTGATCGTAACGTTCATATACCGCCTCCGTCGTCGAGGTAATCTCGACATGACAGAAGAAATGATCACCTTTACCAACGTAGATTTAAACACGGCCTTTACGGAGAGTACCACAACGGACAAGCGAACGTCAGGGACGGTCGACGGGCGCGAAGAAGCTTCGAGTTCGGTGAGGTCTTGTTCGATTGGATCGGGAGAAGCTAGCGACATCTCATTTTACAGCGTGTAGGAGACACATTCATTCCTTGTTTCATGTTTTGCTATGAATTCATTACTCTGTGCATGCTGTAGCAATAGACATACATCATTAGCATACATGTATGGTATTTTCTAGTAGCGTACAAACGACACTCATCTGTCTCGATAAGCGTGACAAATAGTGAAGCTTGGACACAGCGGCCACATCCATCCATTCAAATTTCTGATTGAACATTCCGCCAGGTTCCGATAGACGTCAGAATAACCCTGAAAAAAAGATCCGACATTAAACCTTCGCCATCCCCCATCCACTCCATGTCATAAGCGAGTCACTCGCTTCCAGTAAATCCGTTTTGCAGACCTCCGGGCGGAATCATCAGGGACACCTTGACGACGACCATCCCTGACCCGCTCCGCAGTTTTCTGGTGACGTCAGCAAAAAGTATAATTCAGAGCTTTGGTCATGCGAACGAGCCATGCGGAAGACACTGCCTCGCCTGCCAACTCGAAAGGAAGATGGGACACACGTGGACCCACCGGCTGTCTGCGTTGTCATGCCACGCGAAAGGAAATGCGGGCGTTTAGTTGTCGACTTGCAGCCATGGCCCCATGTCGCCTGCCTCAACATGATTGCACGACCACCCAGTGACACCTTGAAATACTTTGGCACGTCGCTTAGGTCGTGGAAACTTGGTGTGACCCACCTAGTACAATCTACAGACTTCATTGGGAGGACTGCGGCACCGCATGTTTTCGTTCTAGAATGGTTGTCATACCTGAGTGGTTGCTTATGCGCAAGTTTGCCGCTTGTCATTCGTCTTCCCCTTACATGAATCGTGTCGTCCAGCGGCCACATCATGACTGTCGATGCCAACGCCCTAATTACTGCTGTCCGTACACAGACCGCGCTGGACCTAATCCCTCGAATCCTGGGTCCCAAGGAAATCTGGGCACCCTGGATGCGTGATCACCTGTCGCCCGAGCTGGTAAGCACATTGTCGGTGCGATTATGATTCCCTGTACTACTAGATACTTCGTATTCAGTTAAAACTGCCGCGTGCCACTCCAGACAATCCCCACCCCAAAATCCTTGGGAGCTTGCGGAAGATGTTTGCCCATCATTTTACTACCGGCATGACACTTGACACTCTCTGCTTTGATCGCGTGCGCGCGGACGATCCGTCGCTTGCCACCGACCCGCGTTTTGTGGACATCGCTGCGGACGCACTCCTTGTGCTAGACCAGGGGGATCCCTGGTGGGAAGAGCTGCCACCATCCAGTGGGTTACATTTCCATGTCTCCTCTCCGCTTTCTTGACTTCAATTCAACCAGTCACTCTGGTGACCCCTGAGCTACATGCGCCTGTTCTTAATGATCCCTCGTTTGATACCTCATCAGCAGCCCCCGAGTTCGAGGTGTCGGATACGCCTCCTTTTTCTTCGCGGGTCCCTTTGATCGAGAACCGTGGTGCTTCTGGGGCACAGGCGTCCTCGGGTCTCAGGAGAAAAAGGCGTGCATCGGTGCCGGATCTACCAGAGCCCCCTAGAAAGCAGAAGAAGCCCTCCTTTACGCTTCACCCGGCCGTTTTTAGTGACGACGGTGACAGTGACGGCTGGGAGGAGTCTTTGATGGGCTCAAGTCTGGAAGGAGCGAGCCAAGAGAATGCTTCCCCCGAATCTGACGGCACGGACACCAGGGAATGCACCCCAGATGCACCAGTACCTGAACCTACTATCCTTTCTCGGGGGCGTAAGCCTTGCGGAACTTGTGGAAGTGAGCCATGTTCTCGTGACTTTTGCAGTTTGTGGCTGAGAGACTTAGGCACGCTTTGTATTCACAGTCTATACGGATAGTGATGAGCAACAGGAAACTGACAGATACCTGGAACTTCATGCTAGGCTGACGGAGATGGAGGGGCGTCTCGTGGACCTCAGGGGTTTGATGGCCTGCACGAAGCACAGAATTACGGCCCTTGAACGTGAATTCAGAGAGTTGGACGAAATGACCGCGCCTTGATCTCACAAGTCTTCTGGTGTTTCTTCGCCGAACACTATTGTAATGTTTTGTATGCATAGACCCCATTGTATGTATCCCAAGTAGGAGAATAGGAAAAACTCACGAAACACTGATCCCTGACTTCATGTGAATCCTGGCTCGAGTCAGCATTTGGCAGGTATCACCTATCTCGCGGACGAAAAATTATTTTTGCTTGAACCAATGACTTCACGAGGCGCGGCCTTTTTGTCCAAATTTGCAGATCGACCCGCTGACACGGCCAGACAAAACCTCATGTGAGTGCCGCTGGTGATGCCAACTTTGAGCTGAACTTTTCTAGCGTGGATATTCTTTTTTCTTCCCGAGCCATCTATATCCGTCGTATCGAGTTGCATCCGCTTCGAAGGCGGTCCCCGATCCCTCAAGATAGTACTCCGCCGCCAAGAATACGAGTGCTTATTGGACAACGAGCCTGGCCCGGCCCGGCGGCAGGTGGCGTCGGGAGGCCATTTGAAAGAGGAGTGGACCACCTTACTCACTGTTCTACTGAACGAGTCTGCAGAGTTTCCAATACATTAAACATCGATGGGAATGACATGTCCGAGTAGGTCACGAGCGACGTCTATTGACATCTATGCCCGGCCCAGAAAACAAGCAAACCAACAGAATCATGTCCTCGTTGAAACTTATGTTGCGTCTTCACTTTCATGGATAGGGAGCCTAACAAGGTGTCGGTCGTGGTGATGCTAACCGATCTCGCAGGGTTTGTCGGATGGGCATAGAGTTGTTCGCCATGTTCCGTGTTACGAATTCCTCGTCGAGTACTTATCCGTCTGAGATCATTATTACCGGTCATGCCAAGCCCAGTGATAGTCACTCCTCTTGGCATGCATCCGAAAGGGACACGGTGTTGAGGAAAAATAATGGACCCTGTGTTTCCATGAACTTCTTCTTTATCTTTCTTTTCTCTCACTTGCGTGATGGTGCTTACGGCGTAGAAGGTTGTTCTTGCCTTATGCAACCTCCCTGTGGTTGTGACGTTCATATGCCGTGTTGTGGTCGAGACGAAGGAAGCTGATTCCACGAGCGCAAATTTGAATACGGCCATGCGGATGACGACCCTTAAGAGGCTTTCCGTGAAGTCTTGCTCACAGAAGTTGCAATACCATGGAGCGTATTTTCTAGGATGCGAGCGATACTCATTATTGAGTACCTTAAACTGATAAAGCTACAGTGAACGAATGTGAGACAGAGGCAAATCGAAGGGACGACTCCGAAACGGTCACAAGAAATGGCCCGTGGAATCGTATACAAACCGACCAATGCGTCCAATTCTAATCCCAAATTCCATGGTAAAAAAAAAAAATCCAAGAAACCCACGCCATTTCTGTTCACGTGTTCTATTCCTATCTCACTTGACAACATACACTGCTGTGGTAAATCAGTTCTGCAAGGTCCCTGGCAGATTGATCACGAATACCTTGACAACAAGCCACACCGCACGTTAGGTCCTCCTATCACCGCCTTTCCTGTACAAATCCTCTTGATCCGGCTCCGCTCTAGACGGACAGACAGAGACTGAAGGAAATGCTGGTCCCACTGGCTTCGGGGACGTGAAGGACCATGTGGACGACCTCGAGTCAAACGAGTGTCGGGGAGACGCCCACTCTCTCGTCTCTTCAGTACAGATGACCTGATTAAGGTCGACCGTCGTCAGTTCGATTCGACTCTCGGCAGTATCAGGCCACACAAGGTGTGATTGGCTCCCATGTAGCATGCGGTAGACGAAGGTGACGATGACAAGCAGATTACAGACAATCAGTGCGAGGGATGTCTGTCTCAGGGATAACGTCAAGAAGTCTGCTCAAGGGACAGAGGGGCGCTCACCTTGAGGTTTGCAACGATAAGGGTCCGTGATGTGACGGGCTGGAGGAGGAGGATTGCATGCACAACCGTGACAACATTGATGATCATACTCGCAGAAAACGTGGTGAGCATGAGTGTTTTACACTTCCGTCGGAGCTTTACATGGGATAAAAATTTTATTGGCAGCACGGCCAAGAGTGTGTCAGCGAGACAGCCCCCTGCCATCATTATCAGAAAGAAGCGCAAAAGAAAAGGCATGGTATGATGGTGGATAAATGAGGAACGGTACCCACCAGCAGTCCGGCTGATCACAATCGTGGTGGTCATCTCGCATGAGAAGTGAATGCAGGTATCTACTTGTTGGACGATCATGCAGATCCACATCGCTCCGAAAGCAAAGCCGACGCAGATAGCGAGTCGTCTCAATATATTTTCGGGTTGAGAAACGCGCACCACGGACGCCAAGATACTGAGTCTGGTCGACCTGATATTGAACATAAAATCGTAGTGTCAAGGCACGTGCAGGGAGGAGACGCACCATGTTATCGTTGGGAATGAACAATGTCCGATCCACTGGCCAATGGAACCCATACGGGAATCTTTTCCTGAGAAAGAAAAAGTATGCTCCATGAGTTCGTATAATACCGCAAAATGGTGCGATGACGATCTTACTATTGAATGCGGGCTGTTCAAGAACCACAGCGGTCAAATTTGCCACCTCCGCAAAGAGAGCGACACCAGCCCAGGCGTCGTCCCACCACATCGAGACCACAGACCATCTGTACCAGAGCCTAAACAATGTAGAAAGCGTCGCCAAGCCGTTAAGGGACCCTACGATTGCTATACTAGCCGTTTAGATGCTGGCTCCAACGGCGACGGACAAGAAACTCACCAATCGTCGTCGTCGTCCAGCACCATGCGAGCGGAGAGCTCATGTCAGCAAGTGCTGTGGACGATTTGCGGCACTCAACGGTCAATCTTTGTACCTGAACAGAAGCGTGCGCTTCATTCCCGGTCAGACTCACAGGGTCGCTGGAACATGCTCACCGCGTTCACTGAATTGCACTCGTGTTGGATGGTGCCGTACACAGTCAACTTTTCCGACCCGTCAAAACAGGGCTTACTATCAGCGAATGTTTCGATCTTCTTCGTGACAAATATCTTCTTACGAACCCAGAGTGACTCGTGTCAACCTCGCATCCCCGTTGGGAAGTTCTGGAACCTTTCTCCGGAACGTACGCAGCCAGTACGCCACAGAACATGCGTGTGACGGTCAGGGTTGGATGAGCTCGAAGTCAATCGAGAAAATGTACTGTAAGCTGCAGCGTTACTAACTTGAACTCGAATGTACACTCAGCACTTAACTTCTTCACTGAACTCAGTCGCCAGTCAGGCAAGTGACACTGCCAACTTGGAGCGCATTGTTTGCTCATAGTACCCCCTTCAAGTAGATGAAACCGCCAGAGTAAGCCCTGAAGTTCTCACTCCTGATTAGTATGGTCTACTAGATGTCCATGCTACATACTAACATCATTAGTACTACAAGCACCCCATACCCATCCAGGCGCCTCCAATGTCCGAACAATCAAAAGTTTCATTCTGGTAAGTATCGTAGCACTTAAAATCTTCTATCTACATTCTGTATAAGTTAAAGCAGCTCAAGTTGTCGGTGATTCGACTGCCTGAATGGGTAAGGGTTACAAGGGAGTCGATTGTACACGAGACCTGAAAACGCAAGCTATTCACACTCTTCCTCCGTCCTCTCTGAATGGCCATGGATTTGGAAATCTTGGATTGATTGCCATGAAAAGACCAGGAAGACGACTTCGTCTTCGCAGATGACGATAGGCATTCCCTGCTCGTCACCTGGGTGAGGACTACCTGCCCGGGGTCAATTGTCGTGAACTCGATCTTGCTCGATGTGTCATCCTCGATACCCATATTGCCCTTGTGTAGGGTACGATAGACAAAGGTGACCAGTACGAGCAGGTTGCACACGATCATTGTGCATGCTACTTTGACATGTTCAAAAACGATCGTACCCGAAGTGAGACGGATCTTTAAGAGCATGATTGCCTCTACGACCGTGACAATGTTGACCACCATGGTTGCTGAGAACGCCGAAGTTATCAGAACTCTGCGTTTTCGGCTCAGCTTCATGCCGCTTAAAAACCAGACGGGTAGCGCGCTCAGGAGTAAGTCCGCGATACAATCCGCTGCCACGGCCAAAGATAAACACTAGGCGGAAATTAGAGGCTCTGGTGCTTACTTGATATCTGAAATATCAAAACCGGTCTCGTCATGAGGCACGCGCGTTCAACGCAAAGATAAAGTCGCTGGGAAAGCAGGGCGATCCCAGCAAGTCCAAAGAGAATACCAATGCCAAGGGCAGTGCGTCTCAGCACGCCCTCAGGACGTGACACGCGTATGATGGAGGCCAAAATACTTATCCTTGCAGCCCTGAAATTTTAGCGTGGCATTATTTCGTGCACCACGTGTCAACCAGTGTACGCACCACATCAAGACTGGATACGCCAAAGAAAAAAATCCAGTTTCCGGTCCTAAAGAACCGGGGGATAGGGTCTGTTCGCCCATTCGTCAGCGGTGAATCAAGGCAGGTTTTGCGGTAATCGCACCAGGTGGATTCGGCTGCTCGAGTCCTGTAACAACCAGGCAAGAAATGTCTGCCAACAACGCCAGCGCAGCCCAAGCATCATCCCACCACACACGAGCCGTATAACATTGATACCCAAGTCTGAAAAAAGTGCTGAGTATCGCTGCGCTATGGAAGGACGCCGATACAGCTGAAGGTATGTGATTATCCCTGTCTTTGACGAAAACGAGAACAGAATAGATCCCATCCGGGTCAATGACAGTATTCGTAACGCCACCCTGGAGGTGCTCTTCACACTCCACCACACGTTCTTGCTGAAACAAAAACCACCACGAGACACTTTCAGAGCTCACATTAGACAGCTCAGCATTCTGCGCAAAGGCCCTGCTCATCTTTCTTCCTCCTCCAATCTCTCGCGACCTATTTCCGCTATCACCTCTTTTGCTCCTATGTCCAAACGACCCCTCAGTCCAGCTCCCAATCCTCCTGAAGCTGGTCCTTCGCAAAAACGCGTTCGCCGGAATATCGTCGAAATAGCGTCCAATGCAGAAGACCAAAACGTACTTCCTCCGGTGAGAGAAATCCCGGATGACAGCGGTGAAGAACCTACAGCTACGACGAGCCGAAAAACCAAAGGAAAAGAGAAAGAAGTTGTCTCTCCTTCTCGCTCTGAAACAGCCTCGGACCAAGCTTCGTAAACATTTGTCAAGCCTCGATTTCTGTCTGTGCTTTCTTGTTCTCGACTTCACTTCATACACGCAATCTCATAGTCTCCCTCAGTCTGTCCGTTCCATACACGATGCCCTTATTAGTATCTGTCGTACGTTGATGTCATCTACATTACTTTGTTGTCGTTAGTCCTCGTCTACTTTGTCGTCATCGTAAACAGATATTACACGCTTTGCCTCCTCACCACTTCTCTCCATTTCTTTACTGTGAATGAAAATGATTGGCCTGCAGATCATAAGATATCGTACGTCGTGTAAAAGTAACAACAAACATCTTTGGATCCGAAGTCTGCAAGAGATGTCGCAGGGGTTCAACAAGTTCAGAGCAAATTACTAACTAGTGAAATGTCGTATAAGGATCCAATCTGACCTCCTCCGCTTGTAATATAGGATGGAAGGCAAGTGGAAAAGTCAGCAAAAATCCAGCAAGTGTCTGATATCGGAAATCAAAATTGGTATCAGCCCTTTTGGGGAGTAGGGAGTTAGAGGAAGAGGGCGGCGACTGCGACACCAACGATGCCTGCGGCGCCGAACTGCGCAGCATTGCTAGCCGCGCCATTGGAGCTCGAGGAAGAGGAAGGCGAAGAGGAAGGGGACGTCGTTGCCGTGCCAGAACTAACAATGGGCCGTCAGATGATGTCGTTCAATGATACCGGGACAAAACTCACGGAGTGGCGGTACTGCTACCGCTAGACGTCGTGGAACCTGCAATGACCTTAGCACGCGCGACTACACTAGGTTTTCCCACGTACTAGCACTAGGGTTTGAACCTAAGCAAGTGCTATCCGCTGAAAAGGCAATTAATACACGAAGCCAGCCAAGAAATAAATGTCCTACAGGAGTTCTGCACTGTTACTGGCGCAGTCTGCTTCAATTGACCCTTGCTGTCACGGAGAGTAAAGCCAATGGATGTTCCTATCACAAGGGTTTGCTACAACGCCGGCAAAAATGCTGAGAGACGGAATATACCAGTCTGAATATTGACTATCCAGCTAAACGAAGTGCCACTGATGGGGCCATAGCTGTCGAGGGGAGTACCGCTGGGGTCGGCACCAGGGGTGACACTGTTTGACGTTGAGTAGATGAATGATCGCACAGGATAAATACGTACGTCTAAAAATGATGGTTACAAATGCCGATCAACAACCGTGGTAATGTGTACCATCACATACCAGGTAGAATGGTTCTAAAGACAGAAAAGTCAGTACCAGAGGGGATAGGGACGCGATGTATCACTCACGTTGGCCGCCCTGCCAAGTAAGCAAGGTGGGTTCACACTGGGTGACAGCAGAACTAAGACGAGTTAGGAGCGGTCACCAATGGGAGGCTGAATACTAACGGAGTGTTGATCATAAAGGTCGAGTTCGAGCTCTGCGCGAACGCAGTGGCAGCGAAGAAAGCAACGACGGCGGCGACGACCTTCATGGTTGATACAGATGGCGGAAAACAACCTGCAGGAAAAGACTACGAAACCACGTTTTCCATATTTATATCTCCGCCCGAAACTGATTACGTCACTAAAAACCTCGTTATAATCACAAACCGGGCGGGAGGACGTGCAGGTTGGTCACAAGCCCATAGTGGTCGCTGACCCACTCTGGCCCGACTTTGGTGTCGATCCCAACCCGCGTCGGCTCCTCCACCTCAAGTCCGCCCCGCGCGACCCAGAGCAACTTGTCCAACCGCCCGGGAGGAAACTGGCACGGAGGCTGATACCCCCACGTGAACCCCTCCTCGTCCTCGTCTGACCCTCTCCACGCATCCGTCAGCCCCACCTCCTCCGCGATATGCAAGTCCGTCGGCCCAATCGCATTCATGTCCCCGCCCACCACCCCGCCATGGAGATCATACGCCTGCAGTGACTCGGCGATGAGCCGCAACTGTTCCGGCCGCGCCCGTGCACCCCTCGGAAGGGACTCGAGATGTGTATTGCCAATCCGCACCTGTACGATTCTGTCCGATAGCCGCGCAGCGTGTTGCGGCACAGGGACGGCCAGCTTGACGTCCACGAACAGCGCATTCCGCTTCATCTGCGAGTTGCTAAAGTCGATCGTGAACGCATGGCAGACGGGCACCGTCCGAGAGATGAGTGTCACGTTGCCGTACGTTGCGTTGTGCGGCCATTTTTCTGCAGATGACGGAACGACAAGGAAGCAGCGTTGGATCCATTCGTTGGTGAGGATCAGCGGGAAGGCAGCGAGTGCCACCTCTTGGAGCAGGACGCAGCATGGCTCTGGTCGGTCGTTCACCGTGCGGCATTTGAACACATCCTGTCGGATGTGCTCGAGCGCAGCGGAGAGTCGCTTTCTGGGATATCGCGATGCAAAGTCGATATTCCATGTTAGGAGACGGAGCGAGGATGGAAGTGGTTCCTTGACTCCCCGGGCACAGTTAGACGTCTGTGCCCAGCGGTTCTTGTGCATCGAGTAGCGCACCGCACGCAGCGGTCGAGGAATATCTAGCATGCTTGATATGCCCCTAATAGGGAGTTGAACTGTCTGTTGAGTGTCTGAAGATGAGCCGACGAGATCTGAAGGCGGCGAGGGGATAAATGGTTCGTCGTTATCAGAGTCGAACATGATGAGATCCTCGACGTTAGAGGTCAATGTGGGTTCACCTCCTTTTAATAATTCAAATCCCCTTTCCACGCCCTTGTCATCGATATGAACACGAGGCCAAGCTCCGGCTAAATCTTTGTAGCGTGCCTGCATCGTGTCAAGAATATCAGCCTCGTGTCTGTCTGGTCGTTGGGCGCGCAAACTCATATCATTACTGAGATTAACAACAGATATCTACCCTGGTGCAGCATTACAGCTCATCTGAATCACGGCCAACAACTGTCTCCGATTTGTCAGCGACAAACGCACCAAGAATGTTGGCCTTGATCTTCATCTCATCCAGCTTTGTGGGGGCAAGTGTGCGCTTACTTAGAATTGATGCGAGCCTAACGGGAGTCACATCTCAACGGCCGCACAATCACCAGACGCCCACTCACCGTTGAGATTCCTTCTCAGTGTACAGCTCGCCGGAGCTAACAATTTTCTCCATCACACGCAAATAGTGTTTTGACGTGGCACCAAGGGACTCTGAAAGCTGCTTGGCCTCCTTGTATATGGCATCGCGAGTGTCCTCGGCAGCCGCAAGGAACTTTTGAGCGACAGCGTCAAGCTCCGCCAAACGCCCGGCCTACAAACATTTGAAGTTGACCCAGATTTCAGAAATAAGCCAAATTACCTCATCGGTAAGACCACCACCCACAGCTCGGTAGGTACCACAGCGCTCGTTAAGGAAGGTGACAAACGCCTCTTCCGTACGCCCACCCTCATAACTCTCGGCCTCCAGACCACCGCGAGGGAAGAATTTGATAGTCGGATAAGAGGCAACACCGTAACGGCCGGCGATTTCCTTGTTAAGTGCGGCATCGGCATCAATATTCGCCACAATACACTGCACGGTGACATTAAATTATGACGCAAAACCATTACTGCCCGACCCACGTTGCTCTCCAGTTGGAAATTCTTGGCAACTAAAACAGGTTGAGCCAAATTAGCACAGGAAATCGCCATCGACGCACCTTCTTCATAAATAGGTTTCAGGTGTTTGCAGTGTCCACACCAAGGAGCAGTAAATGTGACAAGCACATCTTTCGTTTCATCCTATGTGCTTCTGAGTACTAGCCAAGTTCAGTCCGTCGATAAGACATACCAGTGCGATGTCGTCGAACGTGTGCGCATCCAGAATTAATGTAACCGGCGGCGGTGGCGGCTTGATATTCGACTTGACACCAGACTTGGTCGTGACGCTACAGGGCCATTAGCAATTTAATGTCTCCAAAACTTTTCTACTGACAACGAGGCGAGGGCATCGAGGTCGCGCGCACCCTCATAGTTGTTCGCAGTCCCTTGAGCATCAAACCATTTGAGAGCTATGACGCGCAATAGTAAATCTCTCGTACGTGCACAGGGACAATCACTAACTGGGGTAGCCAGAGACGCCATACTTTTCACCAATGGGTCGACCCTCACCATCGGCATCTACCTTGGCAATCACGACCTTATCTTTTACATGTGAGAATGCATCCGCGAGCTGTTCATAAACTGGTGCGAGGCTCTGAAACAAGCGAGCGCGTCATTGAGAAGAGTTGGTGAGACACCGAGCGTACATACTTTGCAGTGACCACTGATGGTTTAACGGTAAGCTCGCAC
Source organism: Tubosaeta aff. alveolata (assembly GCA_038094535.1). Classification (NCBI taxonomy): domain Eukaryota; kingdom Fungi; phylum Basidiomycota; class Agaricomycetes; order Boletales; family Boletaceae; genus Tubosaeta; species Tubosaeta aff. alveolata. The sequence continues at coordinate 17,652 of JBBPUG010000070.1, forward strand.
ACGCAAGTCCAAGCGTGTCAGACTCACCACCACGGCGCAAAGCTAAAGGCAAAGCAGCGTTGGAACAAGAGTTGTCATAGAACGGCTGTGAACTTACAATTCCACGAGACCAGGTTTTCCCTGTCCAATCACAGCGTCAAAGTTGTTCGGCCCGAGTTCAACGACGTTCGAAGCAGAAACGCCCGCCAATAAACCGGCGAAGAGTAATGACAGAGAAAACGTCATGGTGGAATGAAAGAGAGCGATTTGTTGGTCTGACGTGGAGTATCAGAGCGCTTAGTCAGCCTTCAAGGCTCCCCAATGGCGTCCGACGAGATAGAACAAGACAACGCAGGAGAGGAGGCAGAAGCGTTTATTGACCAAGATGAAGTCTACGCAGAGGTACCCGACGACGGCGATGCACCCATGGACGACGACGATGAAGCCGCCGATCAAATAGCTGACTTATCCGGCGAAGAGATTCAGGACAACTCCCTCCAGTCTTTTTTCAACCACAACGGATCGGTGTTTGCGGTCTCGTGCCACCCTACTGAGCCCCTCGCTGCGTCTGGAGGCGAGGACGACCTCGGATACATATGGGACATCACCGACAGCGAAGTCATCGTCAAGCTCACTGGACATACAGACAGCGTATCGAGTGCGATGTTCAGTGCGGACGGAGAGATGATCGCGACTGGAGGCATGGACGGCAAGGTCAGGGTGTGGAGGAGAGTTGGGAAAGAAAACTATAGAACTTGGGAGTTCCTCACTGAACTTCAGGGGCCAGACGAAGTCATGGTGGGCATCTGAACCCTGCAGAGGACTAAACTGAGACAGATGTAGTGGCTACGATGGCATCCGAGGGGTACCGTCCTCTTGGCAGGGTCAAACGACTCTACGGTGTGGTTATGGCAATGTAAGAATGGACGATACTACTCTATGATCGTGCTTACCATCCAGGCCAGTGCCATCGGGAAATACGATGCATGTGTTTGCAGGCCACACTGGACCAGTGCAGTGTGGCGAATTCACTCCCGATGGTACGTAACACTCACATTTCAATAGCCCAGCTTCTGATGGTGGTTCAGGCAAACGGATAGTCACAGCGTGTTTGGATGGCATTCTCATTTACTGGGACCCGCGTTCTCCAGCTCCTATTTTTAAATTAACCCCACAGGACGCTCGCTTCGACTTGGCCGGTATTACTTCACTCGCGGTTAGCCCCTCCTCGACGCTGGCTGTCGTTGGGGGAGCCTCTGGAAGCGTTCGCGTCATCAGTCTAGGTAAGGGGGAGGTGGTAGGAGTCCTCGGAGGGCATACGGAGGGAGAGAGCGTGGAAGCCGTCCAGTTCGTGGATCTCTCTGGGACGGCGACTGGCCCTGGAGTCGTTGTCACCGGTGGAACCGATGGCAAAGCGTGCATCTGGGATGTCAGCACGATGCGTCTCCGTGCAACTCTGGAGCATGAGGTTAGTTTCATTAGATCCCACTCGCGCAACAGTTCATGGTTCCTCAGGAGGCGATCACAAGTGTGCTCTCCCACCCGGCACCAAAGACCCACTTAATTATCACGGCCTCTACAGACAAGACGCTGAAAACGTGGGATGCTCGAACAGGAACACTAGTCAAGGAGCACACGGGGCATCATGCACCCATACTCGGTGCGTCGCTCGGACTACAAGGCTCTGTGGTTGTGAGCGCTGGGGACGATGGGGCTTGTCTCGTATTCACGACCGAAGTAGACCAAGATCAATAGAAGTTACATAATGCAGTGTATCCACCCTCGACCATGTACGCCAACCAGTATGGCCCCGCCAGTCCACCGCTGTCCAGCAATCCGTTCGTAGGTGACCCAACAACCGCACACGCACGCTTTCCAGACATCAATGCATCCAATGTGCAGTCCGGATACCCCTCCAACGGGTACCCTAATCAACCCCAGCAGTATCCACAGCAGTTTCAGCAATATCCATCCCAGTCTTATGGCGCTCCGTATCAGGCACACCCACAGGCGATTTCGCCTCAGCCGTTTGCCTCGCCATCCCAGTTCCAAGTGCAAGGGTATGTCAGCACGCTCGTCGTTGCATCCTTGCACTCACACTTGAATGCACTGACAGACCACTAGCCCAGCCCACCGGCGTGGGCTTTCAATCCCCCAGCTTCGCCCACCAGCCGCCGCAATACCTATCCTACCCATACACTAGCGCCTACTCCCAGCCGCCCCCGTACCTCGCCGAATTCGATCCGTATGCGCAGCAGGCCCAGGCCCCATCCCCATCCCCTTCCCACACCGGTGCCGGCCCAGGCCCTACAGGCGCCTCCCACCCCCGCGACCTGATCCGTTCGCATAAATCGGAGCTGGAAGCGTGGGACACGTACAGCTGGAAACAGCTCCTTGGTGCGTGCGACGCACTCAAGGACGCCTGGGCTACGCGCAGGGCGATGGCCGAGCGCATCGTGCGGCAGTACGGTGGTCCGGATCCGGGGCTGTTTGGCTCCGATCCCGCGTTTGGGTACAATGGTCAACTCGAAGGATGGAGACAGGTATGTGTCGGTGCTCCGATCTACGTGTGCGCGTTGAGGCTGTTGATAGGTGCTCAGGGATGCGAACGATCAAGTCGGTGCGTGGTGTGGTTTTGGGCTTGCATCTTGCCTGATGTGGGCCCTTGCAGATACAATCACGGCGTCTACTTTTCAGCTGCACGAGGTGTTCAATAGTTATCGGCAGTCGGGCGATCTTGCAAGTAAGCGACGCGTACGGGAGTCGTGCAATGCTGCGGTCAAGGGTATGCCAGACTGGCCCGGTAATTAACATGATATAGTTTTTCTTGTGTTCATTACACTCCTATCTTTGTTATGTAATAGTGGATACGCCTTGGATCATTGTCGGTGCTTCTCCCTGAATCGTAGCAGACTTTGAACGCTGACTCTTCTGTAAGACACCTGTTTCCCGGCGACGAGACCGCATGGAACGAGAGCCCCGAGATCAACAAACAGTAGTATCCCTTGACAATCATTCCCCTATCTTCCGCCTCCCACCCGAAATTCTTGTAATCGTATTCATCCACGGCGCACGCACGTACTATGAGGAAGACCGTGGCCACATGACCTGGCTTGCGTTGGATCAATGTTTCGTATGTTTGCAGCTATTGGCGTACCGTCGCTCTCAATTGCCCAACTCTTTGGACCTACCACTTCCATGTATCGCTACGCTGGACAGAGGAACTGCTACTTAGATCAAAACAAGCATTATCGAAGATAAAAGGTGTCCGCTCATATAGTCGACGTTTGAACTGGCGAAGCTTTCTGGAGAACCTGTCGAAGCATTCAGAGCGTATTCAAGAGCTCTACCTTGGCGGTTCGTCTGAACTTCCACTGCCAGCCAGGCTTCTTTTCTGCGCTCCTCATCTTGAGAAGCTGGAAATTGAAGACTGTCGGAATCCTACCATTACTTCTATGCCGCCCATGGCAGTCACCCATGGTGACAAGCCCGCCCTTCGTATTTTGAAACTCGACAGGTGTTCACTGCCATGGTATTCACTTCCTTTAACTGGACTCAGAACATTTCATCTGCACCGCGTTACTCCACCCTCTCCCCCAAATACGGCTGAGTTTCTAGCTATTCTAAGTACCATGCAAGACCTCTCTGTATTACGGCTCACCCATGTTCTCTCCAGTGCCCGCAGTTTCCTCTAGTGGTGGCCCGGATGTTTCCCCAAGAATTAATTTACCTCATCTCACCCTCCTTGAAGTCACCGCGCCAGTGTCGACTGTCATTGTATTACTCTCTTGGCTTGACATTCCCTTGAGGACTCGACTCAGACTGGAGCCGCGACCCGAACCCAACCCTTCTGTTGGTGATTATGCCCCAATTCTGTCATTTCTTGCGCAACGATTCTGCGGACGCGGTTCTAAATCCTCGCCGGGTCCACAATTACGTTCATTGGCACTGAACGTGAATGACCGTTACGCTCAAGTTCCCAGTTTAATCTTCAGTTCCTCGGAGGATCCTTATGACCCTGTCATCAAAGAGTCAGATGACAATGTTTCTCTGGCAATCGTCCTTGGATCGGGGGTCGGGGATCTAATTCACCATAGCGAAGTAGGAATACTATCGGGGCGTGATCTACGACACGTCTTGAACGACGTGTGTCGCTCTCTGCCCCTGGCCGATATTCGCGCCCTCCACGTCTGGCACCCCGAAAAGCTCTCCATTGCCGTCTGGGAATTGGTGTTGGGACATCTGATTGGGTTGCGGCGCATAAAGTTGACTCCCCGCCGCTCCGTGCCAGACTTGTCCGCCCTCTTCCTCCGGACGTACTTGCCCAAGGAGGGGTGTGCTCCGCAGCACGTATTCGTGCCAGCGCTGGAGGAGTTGGAGCTCCGCCACATCCGGTTTTCATCCGGCTCCAAGGACCTGTATTCGCCGGGCTTTGGCGGCATGACCTATGACGCCTTCCTTGGCATGCTCTCGTCCCGCGAGGGGCTCCGAGACCGACTGACTGTGACTGAATGCATGGATGTAGAGTCCAATCAGGTCGATTGGTAGCTTATAGGGTTACCCAACGGAGTTTGTATTGTCATCTGTGAAGGGCCTCACTGTACTTATCACAGCTCGCGCTTTTGTTCGATACCACGTCGTGTTGTGCGTTTGACGTTCACTCGGCTGTAGTTCTTAGCCAACGGGTTTGCATCGCCTCAATCAATCGAATTTTAGTTGTGCATCAATGTATTCAGATGAATCTGCCGACTCTCGGTAGTGTGGGATGCAGCGCAACGCCGTCACATCCAGTTTGAGAAAGAGTTACGGGGAACACCGCGAGCGATCCTACAGTCCCTTTGAATCAACAGGGCTGACGAGCGTCATCTTGACGCGCCCGCGTTGCGTATTCTTGTCCTTTTCCACCTCGATCCTGACCTTGACCTTGTCAAACACCGATATCCCCACCGGCACCACGTCCCCAGACGGCACAAAGACCGTATAATTATCCGCATCGAACTGCACGTCGCGTTTGAAGGTGACGAGACCCTCGAGTCCGAGCCTGAACACAACGCGTGAGCGATCGCCCCGACCCCGCTCAGACGACGTACTGAAACACAAACACCCCCACGCCGTTCCGGAACGTCCGGATGACGAACGCGTCCTCAAGGATGCCCTCGGCGTGGTTCGCCTCCACGCGGCCTTTCAGCGCCAGGCCGACGTAAAACTCGACGCTCGCGCGCCCAGCCATCTGCGCCATACGGTGCCGCCGGTTGATCACGTCCATGATGCGCTCGACGTTGGATTTCGAGTGCAGCGAGGCGTGCAGTGGCGTGTGTGCAATGGCCGCGGCCAATTGACGGTGCGCAAGGACGTCTGTGCTCACTTCAGCGACGCGAGGCAGGGGTGAGGACGGTACTCACCAGCATATCTCCTGATTGGACTCGTAAAATGTGTGTAGATCGGGCTCGCGAGACCATAGTGCCCGAACGTTTCTTTGGAAACGCTCCCGGAGCAGAAGTATTCGGCAGGGAGCATACATCTTGTCGCCATGATACGAACGAGGGTGTTGAACGCGGGTGCCAACGGATCCTGGACTGAGAATGAGGAATGGGCGCACAGACTGTACAGATGGATCACGCACGACGCAGTTATCCAACGAGGTCGCGAGTGCTCCTGAACTTGACACATCGAGCTTGAATCCCTTGCGTTTCAATAGCACGTCCTGGAGCTTCTCAAAGTTGGTCTTTGGTGGGGGTAAATGGCGTCTTGTCGAGAATCAAACCTCAGTGCATCACAACCAGTCAACGGCCTCACGTACCTCAATACGGCGGTCTGTGGGAACACCTCGTCGATTTTCTTGGCTACGCTGACATTGGCGAGTAACATGAACTCTTCCACCAAGCTGTTAGTCTCCCGCAATTCTTTTTGCTCAACATCAATCGGATCAGAGGACTCTGCAGATCCAAGGTGGATTTTCACTTCGGGAGATGCAAGGTTCAACGCGCCAGCTGCCATACGCTGCGCCTTGAGCTTGATAGCAAGGGCATTAAGAAGGCGGATGGATTGTGTGATCGAGTCAGTGCGATTGCTATGGGGCCGAGTTGAGCGATACAGATAGTGCGCATCGGAGACGCTGCTCACGGGTCATCCTTGCGTAATTGTGCTTCCTCATACTCAAATGCCGCTTTTGAAGCGATGACGGACTTCGTGAACTTGACGTTGAGGATTTCTGCGTCTTCGGTGAGTTGCTAAACGACTTTCAGTCCCTAATAGCAGGGAAAGCGTAGAGAGAGATACCCAGATTACGCTAAACGCTAGCCTCTCGACGTGTGGTCGAAGGGAACAGAGATTTGTGCCTAGAAGTGCTGGCAACATGTCGATACGTTTGTCCACCAGGTATACGGTCGTCCCGCGTGACGCAGCTTCGCTATCCATGGGAGTATCAGCGTGGACAAAATGAGATACATCCGCAATGTCTGTGAACATGTTAGATTCACTGATACGCTTTGTTCAATAGTACTCACGAACGCCAGCTTCTATGGCCCCATTGGGAAGGCGTCGAGCATGCAGGGCGTCGTCGATGTCTTGACATCCTACACAACAAATCATGCATGAGTAAGCACCCTTTCGTACAAGGAAACACTCACCTGGAGGGTCGATACTACATATGTCTAGATCCCTCAAGTCCATCCTATCCCTCCAAACGGGATCAGCTGGGTCCTTCGGCGGGACGACCCACTGGTCGCCCTCTGGAGGCAAACAATCCAAGATAGCCTTTCCAAAAGGTCGATATGGCACCTCGAACTCAAGTAGCAGACTCTCTTGCTCTGTTTCCTTATCCTCCGCTTTACCAAGGGCACGAACCAAGTGTCCTTCTGGGTAACGTGAATGGGCATCCCATCGGTCAATGGAGACAAGAATCTTTTGTCCAAGAAGGGCAGGGGCTTGGCGAGTTCGGATACGAATACGAGGAAGCAACCGGGAGAGCGGGAGAGCAAAGACGGTCTGGGTAGACAGCGAAGTCGGGGCCGTAGATGGAAGAGATGCGGTATCAAGATGGCATACATAACTAGAATGAGAGGGTGCCAATGAGTTATGGAATCGCTAGGGCCACACTGGGGACATACGCGCGCCAGTTGCGTTTAATGATTCCGACGACACGTCCGGTGGGCTGCTTCTCGGTAGAACTCTTCTTGGTGTGAGTAGACCTTAGCGCTTTTGCTTCTTCACGAAGTTTAAATTCATCCCCGTCAGACTCTTCTGCCGAATCTTCTGGGTTGTCGTTTTTGAGAGTGGCTAACATATCGTTAGGACTTACGGACAACAAACTGTAGAGGTGAGACACGTACTCTCATGGTCGACCACTTCGTCAGTGGGGGCTTTCCACTCGTTCTCGTCAAAGACTTCTACAACAACGACATCTCCTTGAACGGAGCGATTCATGTTTTCTCTGCCAACCAAAAGGACAGGCTTTGAAAAAGCAGGGACAGGTACGGTGCCCTAAAACATAGGCGTCAGCAGGACTGGGTAAGAGAATGATCTAACGGAGACGCACCTCTAAGTAATTGTACTGGTTGGCATTAAAGTGGCCCTGGTACAGCCGTCCTGCTTTCACGCCTGCCAAGAGCGTCGCGGTGGGAAGATACTGAACGAGAATCAGTAAGAACGTGGTTTTCGTTGAACAGCGTACATACGTTGGCATAAAGCGCAGTGCGAGTAGTCGTCCCCGCCCTCGTGCGTTCGACCTCGTCGGTACCTGCGACAGAGAGCAGGTCCAAGAGTTTTTCGGCTTCCCGCATTCCCTCGACGTATTTGCGGACTATGTATTAGATGAGCGAGGTATCGAGAGGATGTGAAAGCAACTTACTTGAGATGGTGGGTATGTTTTCAGCCTCTGCCTTTTGTCGGTTGGCAACGTCATCGGTAAGAAGGATGACCTGTGGAATCTTGCGCGTTTGCCCGCGAATAGGGGGGCGAGCAAGTGATATGTGAGAATTATACCACTCTGCACCTCTCCGGATGCCTGCAAGAAGTCGAATTTGTCAAGACTCTGTTGATAACGACTTGGGTCATACCTCTGTCGTTGCGATCGTTTGGTGTCTCATTTTCTTCGGCTACGACGGCAGTCTCTCTGTGGAAGCATAAGTAACAGTAAAGAAGAAAGGCAAGTAACACCGACGATCGAAACTCGTTATAAAAGACCCAAATCTTCTTGTCTTCCGCCTTGATGAGTGTCTTGAGACGGTTGTACAAAGGCAGGGATCTGTGTCGAACTTCCTCCAGCACAGTTTGGAGAAGGATGATCGGTGGGGTAAAGGTAGGAGACTCCATCAGATCCATCTGCGGTAACTATTTAGAAAACGATGCAGTAACGCAGGACAGCTAACCTGAGCCAGAAAGACATTTGTATCTGGAAGGACATAGTGCCCGGCGGTAAACTGCTTGTGCGTGGCGTCGCCAGCAGAGGGCAGGACTGGATTGGGTGCACCGGCGCAGATGCGACACGCGATGATGCCACAGTAGATGTCATCGCGCAAGTAGCGTTCCCGTATGACTAGTGGATGTTCAACTGTATCCTCTAGACGGTCTTGTTCGCGCACCTTTGATAACTTTTCCTCTGGTCGTCTTCTTGAAGAACTTGCGTCGAGTTATCACGGCCTCCTCGCGAGGTCGTTTACGGATCGTGATTGGAGCCATGTCCGAGTTCACACGTTCAATATCCTACAGGACGAAGTTACTCAAATGCAATTGAACGTCAAAAGGACAACATCATCTAAGTATGAATACCCTCGTGTAGTAACTCCTCTGGTCATCCGATCAACCAATGAAATCCGAGTTTGACAGACTGACGGAGAGTCAGCTTGCCAGCACCGGCCAGCAGCAGATTCACTACAAACACTGATGTTTCATCACACCTCTTACCCACATGATGAAGATGAACGTCTCAAGAGGCGTATTCACGATAGCTTGTGGAACGATCCTCACCCCAAACCTCTGCCTTTTCTTTGAGCCTGATTCTGATTTCGTGGAACATAGGACTGTGAACAACATCCATCGACGGCAAACATGGGAGTACGCAGTGGAGGGCACCGGCAAGTTTCCACAAACAGTCCCTCGAATTCATTGAACCCAGGTCAAATTTGGATGACGCGCTCCGCCAGTCCGAGTCCATGACCCTCCGCACTGAGGGCATCAAAGATGGCTTTCCCGGCCGATGTCGGTCCCCACCGGTGTTCGTAAAATTGTCCCGACGTTCCTGGAGGCGTTCTGATTGGACATAGTATGCTTACATAAAAGTTGTCTAGGCAAGGAAAGTGAATAGGGTGACATACCTCTACAATATCCAGCATGTGGTACTCCAACGATTCATATGAAGCCCAGGCTCACAACCAGGTACGCCCTTTTTTGCTGGCCAATGTCGTCCCTTACTCGCACGCAGGTCACTGGCCACCACGAGGCCAAAATGTCACATGAACTGATCGCCGCTGCAGCTTCGTACGAGGCCCGTGGTTTTCTTTGCTTATTAGATCTATACTCATCCACTCGTAGGCCGCGAAGGCATATGAGAATCACCTCAAAGCACATGGACAGCCTGCTACTCACCAAAAGGCCATCGAGTTGCTGTAAGTCCTCCCCCTTTAGGGGTCGCTCAGCTTACTCTTCCTCATAGAGCCGGATTTACCGGTGGTTACATCGACCGTCTCTTCGAGACAAAGGGTCTAGACGCGTTCGACAGACAGCGCGCCAAAAATGAAGGTGAGTTCAGACAGGACCGAGGCGATCAACCCACTCACCCCGCTGCAGCTCACAAACGTGCCGAGGCAGCTCTGTCTCAGTATGGAACCTATTGAAGTATGGGTGTGTTCCCACAAGATTTCTGGTAAACTGTAGTGTATTGCAATCCGTGTTCCTGTGAGTTACAGCATGCCCACGCTTTTGAGGCACAAGTCTCGAGCAACGAGATTCCTATCCTTGTCTCTGCCTTGACTGCCACTAAATGCCATCACGAGCGCTTCCTGTCCTTCGTCCGTCCTGCAACTACTCAGGTCCGTAGAGCGGACGTGGAAAGGACGATACGCACCACTTGATTGGGTGCGCCGATTTTTCCAGTACAACTTTGACCGTGGTCCAGGAGAAGCGCGCTACGGACGGATAACCAAACGTTTTCTCGAGCGAATCTTCGATCCACGCTTTCGTCTTGGGGTCTAGTTACGAAAAATCGATTATCGAACGTGATTTATGAAAGCGGAATGGCCGACCTGAGGGATACCCGCTCCCAAATTCCCTTCCAAACCCTTTGAGATCACTCCCATTTGGATCTTCTCCGTCGAGTTCCTCAAAACACCAGCCTTCGATACAGGTATCGCGGGTCACTTTGGCAGCCACGCTCGCCGCACCCACGATCTTGAATTTCGAATCTGCTTTGGTAGTCACCGTAAAATTGATGCCTGGGAACATGGAGGACAGGTACGCCTCATAAGACGTCGTGTTTCCGAGGGCGTCGACGTATACCTAGGTGGCATCCTGTGAGTCTCAAGTGATCAATAAAAGCGGAGGGTTGATCACATCTGAGAGCTGTATGCCACGCTGAAGCACCTCGCGAATGAGATGGATAGTCGCGTCTTGAGACTGTTTGTTCAGATTCACCGGTGGCACTTTGAGCATGCCTCTGGATATCGCCTGTGGGCTGGATGGATGTATGAGCGATGGTCGCGGTATGACGCGTGTTCCGTACCAGAGGACGCGCACAGACCACCCCAGATTAACGGGGTCGGCGTTGAGCACACCCAGCAGTTCGGCTCTCTTTTCTGGGGTCAAAGTCTTGGAGTCTTTGGGTCGTGTTGTCAGGTGGATGACCCACTTGAAAGTAGAACGCTCACCTGCGAAACCCAACTGGTCGAGGTCATCCTTCCATGCGATCGGGCAGTAGGCGACGCCATACACGAGGGGTCCCAACACTGGACCGCGGCCAGCTTCGTCTACGCCGAGGATGTATGGCCCTGGCGCTGTAGGTGTTGGTGAGTGGTAAGAATAAGACTCTGTGAGTGGGATGTCCATGTCAGCCGCTAGTGGTCAGCCGCAACGCCATTGAAATATCTGAGCCTGGCTTGTTCTCGACCATCACTGTCCTTGACTCGTGAGTGAACAACAAAGATGTCGATTTCCATCGTCCAGCGCCTCTTCGCGTTCTTTGACAATGTCTGGTCGTTCATCTTGACACTCGTCCGTTCCCTACTCGCCCTCTTTTCTTTCCGTCGCCGCTCCTCAGACCCCCTCGCTCTACCAAGAGTCAACCGCACCCCAAAGGACGCCCTGGCCCGTGCGCACACCCACCTCAGGCCAATCCTCCTCACACAGCGATCGATCACTTTCTCGCCCGGAGGCTACCCACAGCGCGCACTGAGCACCCGGTCTCGCTCCGCCACCTCCACCCTCTTCCCTGGGCGCGGCGAGGATTCCGGATCCGGACCTCTACCCACTGGCCCACAGAGGACTTCGCCCAAGCTCGATCCGCACGACGTTGAACTCGGCTTATCCGTCACCGTCGCCATTGCAGGACCCGTAGCGACGAGCTTCACTGAAGGAACGCCTGATACGTCCTCACAGACCACCCACACAGGTTCTTTGTCAGTCGTACCTCTTACCCCGCCAGACCCGTGTTTCCTCGCGATACCGTCCGCCACCGACTGTCCTTACACCGAGTCCTGGCCCACCAGCAAACCCAGAATCGCGGGAAGTCCACTCAAGGTGTCGATCAATACCGAACCCGGGTTCGTTGGCCCTATTGGTTCTCCTCCGCCTGGACACTGGAGTCCCGCACAGATTTGGACGAGCACGCCTTGCAAGACCAACAACATCGCACCGGATCCATCCCTCAGCCCTTTCGACCATGCCACCGAGTCGATTTTGGACCCTGCTTCTGTACTGGCCGACGTCTCGCATGCACTCTTATCGCGATCCCGCAACTCTATTCACCCCTACGATGACTCAAGCCCAGCCTCCGAGATGAGTTTCGGTGTCAATGGACCGAGCCCAGGATCTCAACAGCCCGAGCCGATCCGAGAACGCCTGCAAGCACGCGTTGCGCGCCCCATGAGCGAGGTCTACCCGCGGTTCCATTTACCCAATCCGTACGCCTGCGCATGGCGTCGCCATGGTGGTCACGCCCCTGGTAAGTCCGACCGCGCCCGCTCGCATGGCTACTCGCGCTCCTACTCGCACATGAGCATGCCCACCCGCGAGTGGTACGGCGTGGACGCATACGCCCGCTCGCCTGTCGCCGCCCTCAGCCCTCCCGTGGACTTGGCGACCGAGGACGAGGACGAAGTTCCGCTAGGTCGACTCCGAGAGCGTATGGTGCGACGCAGCGTTGTGGCTCCCATTAGCGATGGCGCTCGCAAGGCCGGACTTGGTTCCCCGCGTACGCGACGGATGAGCGAGGGATGTCTGCTTGCGCTGTGCAACTCGACCCCGACCCGCGTTGGTGTGGGTGCACGGTGTAGCCGTGAGGTGCTCGCGCTCGCGGGCGACGGGGACGAGGGTCCCAAGGACTGGCTCGAAGCCCTTTCACTCCGCTTCAGTTCTGAGAAGGAGGTGCAGGAGCCCGCTCCAGAAGTCGGTGGAGTGGAAGTATAGTCATTCCTTTATTTCGTTTCTCTTCGGGTCGTGTGCGTGCTTATGTCTTGGGGGTTATGATTTAGGGCGAAAGATTGTTTGGTTTTTCAGTGATGACAAGTGCTCTAGTGTGCCATTATAAGCTGCTCAAAGATTCGATCTGGAAATGAACGTGTGGCCAGTGGGCACAGGATGTCCGAACGGTCTTCAATATTTTTAGTTCATGACGATGCTCATTAGCATGAACTGGGTTTCTCGTCTACGTTCGACGTTGTGGTTAAATATGTCACGAAAGAGATCGCCTCTGTGACGACCACGACCAGACGGATGACCCCAAGGGTCTCTAGTAGATATGAACAGTCGTTGCACGATGAGTAACGCCATTTCATGTTGAATTGTTGACGGGCGACCGTGCTACGAGACCATTCAGCTTCAAGTTTGTTAGTACTGTAGTGGAATAAGATTCTGTCAAGTCTTGATATGAGCTTACGTAACATTTAGTGTATCTATCGGCTGACTAATCTTACCCATCCAACCGCCCACCATGTCGATGGAACAAAGCATTTCACTGGAAGAGACCAACAAAATCCGTGTATCTCTTGGTCTCAAGCCACTCACAGAGGATGTAGAGCCAGAACATGACGCAGACAAACAAGCAGAAGATAACTATTCCTGCCAGCGCGAACGCGAGGCGAAAGAACGCGAGTCAAAGTAATGCTGCCTTTCCTCTCCAAGCGCTGAATCGCTTCTGATGTTCTCTTGTTTTTTAGGAAGATATTTGACAAAATTGCCAAGTGAGTTGTTGTTTGTCATCATCCCTCTTCTTTCTCAAGCACGCTCCCAACCCAGGGTGAGGAATCGACGAGAGCTCAACACCTCCCTAACCGGTACAACTCTCGGTGATCCTGATGGCGAAGCAGAGGACACCCTGAAATGGATCAAGAGAGCGAAGAAACACGAGAAGGAGCTCGCACGTAAGCGGCAGTTGGAGCTCGAGAATATGGACAAGATATTTCAAGGCGATGAATACACCGAGAGTACGTATCTCTCCCTTCCCATCCCTCCCTTGTTCACCTTGCTCTAGAGGACCTCGAAGGCTTAAAGGTCAGCCATGACCTTAACGAGCTAGCGGATGGCGACGCTCGCATTCTTACCTTGAAAGACAGTCGCATCCTCGATAATGAAGGTAGTCTTTCCTGTCACTTTTTGTTTGCTTTCTTATGTGGATACCTGCAGAGGATGAGCTCCAAAACGTGGAGATGGCCGAAGCGGAACGCGTCAAGAAAAATCAGGAGCTCAAGATCAAACGTCGTGACTACACTGGTTATGACGATGAAGAATTTAAGGACGGAAAACAGGGCATGAAACGTTCCGTTTTGGCAAAGTACGACGAACTTCTGGAAGGGGAACGTGAAACAGTAAGTTATACTGGTGTTTGTTTCCGGTTGATTTATGTGTGTGGCAGGGTTTTCGGTTGGGTGGTTCGATCAAATCTGCTATAGTCGAACAGCCGGAAACGGAGGACGGTGCCGTGTCCGTAAACCGTGCCTTGTTATCAATAGACTATGCCAGTGAGTGTATGCACTTTGTCGCGACTTTCGGTTCTTCTGACACATGTTACAGAGAATCTAGAGGCGCACGACTACCTCCGAGAAGGTGACGTAGGCTTCAAGAAGCCCAAGGTAACTTTACGAACTCTTTATAAGTGTTTACTGACGCCTCACCTCTCATTAGACCAAAAAGAAGCGTCCCTCCCGACGAGTTCCTATTGATGACGCAATACCTAGTGGCGACGACGTGGACCAGATGGAAGTCGACGAGAAGCCTATTGTTCCTAGGACACGTGAGTTAGACGCCAATTTTGTGGATGACGATGAGCTACAAGCTGCTCTGGCTCGTCAAAGAAGGGCCAAGATCCACAAGGCGAAAAAGTTGTCTCCCGAAGAGCTCGCGCGTAAAAGTAAGCGGATCGTCGCGTTCATATGTAACCTATTCTCATCTTTTCTAGTCGTTGCAGATCGCACTCGGGAACATCCACCCCTTGCAGAGGACGTCATTAAAACGGAAGAGGAGCAGGAAGGGACCACCGAATCAGGCCTAACGTTTGATGATACATCTGAATTCGTTCGCGCCATTTCGTACAACCCTACTGCAGTTAAAGTAGAGCAAGCCGAGCCCGCCATCGCACCATCACCCCCAAAGGCCCGGTCGCCGTCTCGAGACGTGGACATGCCAGGTGATGAGGCCTTGGATGAGATTGAAGCGGGTGAGGTAGTGATGAAAGAGGAAGATGACGAAGAAATGCTCGATGCGATTGAACAAGCTATCAAAGACACCGAAGCAGAAGAGCGCACGGCTGCAGAAGTCGGCGAGGAGGGAGCGACGGCTGGAACGTCTAGTGACGCCACCTATGGTTCAGGTATGGCCAATACGTTATCTCTGCTCCGCCAGCAAGGGCTGCTGGCGCAACCACACGCTGGCGAAGTTGAACGTGAAAGAGTCCAAAGACATCGCGATCTCTGGCTTGCGGATTACAGACGCATGCTAGCTCAGCGCGAGCTGGACAGATTGCATGCTCGTGGCGGGAACAAGGATCAGGCCACTCGAGAATACGAGAACCGGGTACGAGAGCAGCAGGAGGCGCGTGCCAGTTTGGACCTATTCAAGAACTACAAGCCCGACATCAGCATCGTTTACTACGATGAATTTGGTCGCTCTCTCACACCCAAGGAAGCTTGGAAAGCGCTGTCGCACAAGTTCCACGGCAAAGGTTCTGGGAAGATGAAGACAGAGAAGCGGCTCAAGAAGATTGCAGAAGAAAAGAAGAAGGAAGCCATGGCGAGTGGTGATACCCCGCTTAGCATGAACAGAGCATTCCAGATCCGACAGGAAAAGACCGGGCAAGCCCATTTCGTATTATCAGTCGGAAACCGAGGGTATGGTCTGCTGTCTTGTGGTGGCACGCCGTGCTAAATATCTGCCTGTAGTGCTGTGCCTCAAGCATCAGAATTCCTTGATCCCCAGCCTCTGTCAAAGGGTAAGACGGAGAAAACGAAGAGCAAGAAAAAAGAGGCTGCGAAGGCTGCTGCTCCTCAAGTACTGGATTCAGCTGGATTCATTACATTGCCTGCTCCCCAAGCAAATGGGTCGGTCAACGCGAGTCCCGTACCATCTGGCTTTTCGTCCGTCGTGCCGACGAACGCCTCTGGGTCACCTGCACCTATCAAACCTGGTTTCTCGCGTATCTCCTCAGCCGTGGATACGCCCTCTCAGAGTGGTACGCCAGTCACGGGTGAGAGGACCAAGGTTGCATTTGGGTTTGGGGCGAAGAGGAAAGTGACGGAGGATTTCCTCGATCAACCCGTGGCCAAAAGACGGTGACATATGTTGATATCCCCAGTGTCTTACTTTCATTTTGAGCATACATTGCCGTGGATGTTTGAGGCTTAGACAGCAATCTGAAACATTACTGCGCCACTGATGTGCTTGTCTCACAAGTTGATGGCCAGCTGGCTGATAAGGTCTAATTTGATCAAGTTGTGTCCGATACAACGGAAGCCGATCTAAATGAATCTCGATTATCATGACTTAGCTCCATCCTAGCCAAGGAGTTTGTGCTTCGGTCGTGTCGTTCTCCCGAATACGTCTATACTGTTCCAAATCACCGACGTCGGAAAACCACCACGTCGTGTGGTGAAAAGCGCTGATCCGAGTCGTCCGCCGCAGGTCGTGGAGTTCTCGCTTAAAACGCTCGAAGCGTAGTACGTGAGTGGCGGCACCGAGAAAGTTATTTGATCCTCAATTCAATGAGAGACATGTGCAGGCCCTAGACTCGCCACAACAAGGTGTTTTATATTGCGACGCACAGTACTGAATTTTGGGTCCGTGAGGTGAATACTCAGGGTCCAAGTGGCCCACTGTCGGAGAAGCGTACTCGGCAAAGGTCTCATTTTCGAGCGAGATGACCCTAGGCCTATAAAACCATCGTAACATCAAATGGTGTATGACAAACATGGACCCGTTGAACATTTACACCTACACACTCACCGCCGTCGCTCTTTTCTTATCTCTTTGGTTTTTCGCAAGGAAAAAGTTGAGTCCCCATCGACTGCCTCTTCCACCAGGACCCAAAGGACTCCCGTTTCTCGGAAGCGCACTCGCGATCAACAGGCGCGCGCCGTGGCTTACCTACACGGAGTGGAAGGAATCATATGGTGCGTGAGGTTGTAGACTGGCGTGACGCGCCGTTCTTTACTTCGAGAAACAGGTGAAATTGTCTCATGCAAGCTATTGGGTCAGACCTACATTATCATCAACTCGGAGAGAGTTGCAAAAGCGCTGCTCGACCAGCGCTCGGCCATCTACTCTGACCGTCCCGTCATACGCACGTCCAAACTGTGAGGGTTCTTGTTTATCCGTCATCGTCATCCAACAGGTGTGATCCCCGTAGCTTTGGTGTAGATTTCAACACGGGACATCTGTCCAGTAACAGTGAAATTTGGAAGGCTCACCGCAAGATTTTCCACAAGACCCTCAACAGCTCGGCTATTCGTCAGTATCGCGGCCCTGTCACTGAGAGAGCGAATGAACTGCTTAGACGTTTGTTACATTCACCGGAAGACTTTGCCCTCCATATGAGGACGTAAGTATGCGTTCTCGTTCATGATATGATTTTGATTCCCTTGCTAGGTATGCTGCGTCCATCGTCATGTCCATCACATACGGGTACACTGTACTTCCCAAAGACGATCCCTTCGTAGGGCCCCTTGATCAGATGTTGAAAATCACTACCCTTACGACACCGGAGAGAGCCATGTTACTCAATCTTTTCCCTCAACGTAGGTCAGAACGAGTGAACAAACTATTTATCTGACACAACTTAGTCGTTCATCTCCCATCATGGTTTCCTGGCGCTGAGCTCCACCGATTGGCAGCACAGTGCAAAGAGTTGTCCCCCAAGGTCCGAGATGCCCCTTTTCTGTTTGTCAAGGATTGCTTGGTGCGTGTTCCGACAATGTCCTTCTCCGCATGGTAACCCCGCGTACGGCAGGCGGAACACATTGAAAACGATTCGATGGTTGCACAGCTTTTGCAAGACGAAGATGTGGAAACTGAAGATCGTGCGGTGTATGAACAGAACATAAAGGACTGTGCAACATCCAATTTCTTAGGTATGGGATCGTGTTGTATGTATTCTGTTCGTTCAATGACACTATCATTCTTTCAATCTGCGAAGCTGGCGTTGATACAGTGCGTTCCATTCTGCTCACGTTCAAATCGTGATGCCTGAGCGTCGTTACAGACTCGCTCGACACTAATTACGCTTATAATGGCGCTAATTCTGTTTCCTGAAGTCCAGGACCGTGCGCACGCAGTAATAGATCGGGTGGTCGGAAGGGACAGACTACCGAATTTCAATGATGCGCCATCCTTGCAATATATCGATGCCCTCCTTCGAGAGACCCTGAGATGGGCTTCACTTGTTCCAATGGGTACGTTGATCAGGCATTGCTCAATTTCCGTGGATGCTGACCGACCGAGCAGCTCTCCCGCATATGGTGACAAAAGATGACGTCTTCGAACAGCAGCTCATTCCCAAGGGTGAGTGGGGTTCTCGCGCGTGTCAATATGCTCCCCTGATCGCTTATCGCTAGGATCCGTCATTCTTCCAAACTCGTGGTAAGTCTTCCTGTGGCGGTATTGAAAAAAAGGACTTCACTGAGTCCCTCTAGGGCCATGACACGCGACGAAGAAAAATTCCCGGATCCAACGGCATTCAACCCAGAGAGACACCTAGACGAAGACGGAAATCTGATTGCAGATGATTTGACGAGCGTGTCGTTTGGCTACGGACGCAGGGTGTGTCCTGGGCGACACCTTGCCAACACCTCGAGCTGGCTTGCGGCTGCGTGCATGCTCTCCATGTTCAGATTCAACAAGGCAGTCGGTCCTGCAGGGTATGAAATTGATATTTTCCCCAAATTTACGGGCGGGGTTGCGCGGTGCGTGTTTTGTAACCTGTCCCGTCGGGACGTTATCTGATCCAAGTGTTAGTCGACCCGATCCGTTTCCCTGTCGCATAACGCCCCGTTTTGAAAGAGCCGAGGAACTTCTGCACTAGTGGGTTCCAGGATATGATGTAGACTATAAGGACTTGGGCCGTTCATAATCTTATCTTGATAGGCTAGGCGGGTACACGACCATGTTAGCACGAGGCAGACACTTGTAAGTACACTCGAGGCCTCAAGGCCTCAGCGCCTGGTGACTAATAGGAAATTATTACTCGACCAAAAAATTAGCGAGGTGGTGTACGCTGCAGCCTGGCAGTCGTGGTAATCCCATCAGCTTGGCAGCGTCTCTGGTTATATCAGTACAAGTGTGTTTGCGCGGTCTCAGGCAGTTATTTTTATGGCTGGTCACAAGTAAGACAAGTCACTGGCATTGTCTGGCTCAAACTCTTCTCGGCGTGGTGCCGTGACGTGACGCAGGGCAGCAAAATAATTTCCGTAACCCTTCGGACCAACCCAAGTCACTTGAACCTTAACTTGGTCCATCACTCTCACCGGGACTGTTGGCTTCCGCTCACTACCCCAGTTGACTACACCTTTTGAGGCCAGGCCCCCTTGTTTCAGACTGGTTTTTGTCAGGTACCCGTCCAGCAAAGGCTCGAACGCCGACAAGCGAGTACTAAACGAGCCGAGCAGGGTAAGATATAAAAATTAATTACAGTAATTCTCGATCGCATCGCCACTAAGGAGTTTTGTGTTTATAAGCTCCATCCAACTTGGACGATAGATCTGACTGCTCTCGCTGGTAAGCCCTCGCGTTGTCGACCCATTCATAGTCGGAACGCAGGTCGCTCATCATGGCTATCACTGGTTCTGGATCTATCTACACCCTCGCTTTCGTTCTTTCTATCGGTGTCGCCTTGAGTGCATGGCGCCGTCACCGCATGAGAGGTGGCCTTCCTTTACCCCCCGGACCGACCGGCCTTCCTTTGGTCGGTAATATCTTCGATATCAACTCCACCCACCCTTGGTTATCCTATGAAGAGTGGGGGAAGAAATATGGTCTGCCTGTGCCCCGCCTCTGCGGATAGCATATCCTCATGGTCGTTTTTGCAGGCGACTTGGTATACACCAACATGCTTGGTAAAGATTTCATCATCATCAATAGCGCCAAAGTCGCGCGCGACTTGATGGATCGACGGTCTGCTATTTATTCTGAGAGGCCTTTTATGAAGGCAAACGAACTGTACTGTTGGGCTTTGACGGAGGGGGTAGCATAGGCTGACGCGCTCCGCAGGTTTGGCATGGACTTCAACTCGGGCCTTTTGCCGTACGGCAACAAGTGGAGGCACCATCGGAAGCTGTTCAACTTCGCTCTCAACAAGGACACTGCGTGTCAGTATAAGCCCATTGCCATCGGCAAGGCCCGTCAGTTTGTCGACAACTTGCTTGATTCCCCTTTGCAATACGCTAAACACTGTAAAACGTGCGTTGCATTGTGTATGCGTGTGATGCGGCTGCTCACAGACGTGCAGCTTTGCGACTGCAACAAGCATGGCGGTACTGTATGGATATGACGTCGCACCCAAGGACGACCCTTTTGTAGAAAAGATCGAGCACCTCATCGGGCTGTTCTTGACCGCGCTCACGCCCGAAAAGGCCGCGTTGTTGCTCGCCTTTCCGTTTTGTACGTTTGTCGAAGTGTTTTTTTTGCGTTGTTGCCCCTGACCATGGGACGGATAGTGGCGTACATTCCGTCCTGGTTGCCTGGAGGCGCATTCAAACAGCGTGCCGCTGAGTGCCGAACGCTCGCGAATGAAGTGTTATCCGGCCCCGTTAATTACGTCTTGGACAACATCGTAGGCTTTACCGTCTACCCCTTGATCCGAAATAAAGGATATCCTGCTAGGCTGAGGGCATGGCGAAAGAATCTCTTGTTCACGGGTTGCTTGAAGGAGAAAAGACTGAAGCGGATATAGATACCGTCAAAGCCGTGGCGACATCTGCTTTCTTGGGTAAGTGACCTATTTTTTCCGTGTTTGGCACGAATTGAGTATATTTTGTAGGCGGCACGGAAACCGTGAGCGACCAGACAAATGCCGTTACATGACTTGACCATTCTGTAGAGCGATTCTACCCTGCGTGTGTTTATCCTCGCCATGGTCCTCCATCCTGAGGTTCAGAAGAAAGCTTGGGAGGAGATTGACCGCGTCGTGGGCACCGACCGCCTTCCAGAATTTTCTGACCGCTCGCGTCTGCCCTACATAGAGGCAATATACCTCGAGACATTCCGATGGCTCCCCGTAGTACCCAATGGTAGGTGATTTGACCAAGGAACATTTGTCAGCGTTGAGCTGTCTTTGCAGCACTTCCCCATATGACCGCGTCGAGCGATGTATATGAGGGCATGTACGTCCCAAAGGGTAAGTTTGACGCAACCTCTGATGATACGGCATCATACTAATTCGATCCCAGGTGCCATCGTGCTTTTAAACATTTGGTGTGTACATGACATGTTGATCGGAATCTTGATTGAACCAGAGCAGGGCGATGGGTCACGACGAATCGCGGTTCGATGATCCGTTGGCGTTCAAACCCGAACGCCACCTCACGCCCGAAGGGACACTCGAGCAAGGCACGGCAAACAACTCGTTTGGTTTTGGCCGGTGAGATGGATGCGTGCCTTTGCTCACATGGGGTACTGAGAGACTTTTTGTAGTCGCGCTTGCCCTGGAAAGCATCTAGCAGACCAGAATGTCTGGGCTGCCATCGTGACTCTGTTGGCGACCGTGTGCTTTGACAAAGCCTGCGACGACTTTGGCAATGAAATCGAAGTCAAGGCAGAATTGACGAGCGGCCTCTCCACGTGAGGTCATCCTCGAACTCAATTTGGTCGTTGCTAATTGCTTATGACGACAGTGCTCCGAAACCGTTTGCGTGCTCTGTTACCCCGCGCTCTCCTTGTGCTGTAAATCTTATTCAAACGCGAAATGAATACAGTCATTAGGTTGAGTTTTTGAGTTGAGTATTGGATTACATCTACGGAGGCATTTAATTTGGTACGCAGGGGTTTTGTGGAATCAAGTGTAATTAGAGCTAAATAATGAATGTATGTGGGTGAGATGGACGTAAAATACAAGTGGCGATAGGGATGGGTTTAAGATCCGTTGTCATTGCGTTTGCTCCTTCTCTATGGTGGGGCCAAATACCATGCGGTAAAGCTCTGGTCCTTCTCGTATCAGAGCCTGCATATATGAGGTGTATATCAGTTTGTCAACAGTAGTAACAAGACTCACAATGATGACTTCGACAGCAATGAGTGCGATAATCACCAGTTCCATACGGTGTGCAGAAGACTAGGATGTGTTCAGCGCTCGTCGGGGTTATTCAACGAACCGTGGATACCTCTGTGAGCAACTGCCGAAGTGTTGATTGGACCTGCACAAGGATGTCAGCGACACCTTCCTTGTCGGATGAACTGTGCCCACCTCTGTCGCATACGTAATCTTCTCATTGACGGCATGCGTGCGCGCCTTGACCTCGAGCGCGGCCGTCATCGATTTAAAAAACCCCTCGAGCTCAGGCTCAGCCCAGTACAGATCCGGCGTGTCTGAAAAGTTCTCCCGATTCAGGTTGAGGCCCTGCCGGAACTTCATCAGCACGCCCAACTTCTTGATCAGCGCCTGGCGACCGAGCCCTGGTTTGCCCGTCATTTCGAGCGAGTGAGGCAGTTGAGCGACCGAAGAGAGGTACGAGTCGAGGGACTCTTCGAGCACGGAGAGCGTGGTGGACCGAGAGAGCGCCTGGGAGTAGGCGTACCGCGCGAGAAGGGTCGACATGTCGAGGGAGGGGTTGGAGGGCGCGAACGACGCCGCGTTGGAGGGATCTTGGAGCGGGGCGACGCGTCCGAGGATGATCAAGTCGCCCTGTATCCGCGTTTTCCTGCAGGCAACAGAGTCAGCCATGCGAGGACACACGCCGAGTGGAAGCCGCACTCATTTGGGTCCGTCACGAACTCGAGTTCCTCCGTCTCGGGGTCTAGGAGCGGGCCGACCTCGCACGGCGCGAGGACGTCTTTCGAGAACTGGCGCGCTTCGCTTTCGTCCATGCCCCAGCATACGAAGCTGCCGTTGCCAAAGACAAAGATTTCGCCGTCCTGGCCCCAACGTGGGACCCACCATGCGTCATGGAGTTTCTGGACATCTGATGTGAGGCGGGGACGGAGACGAGCAGGGAGGTAGCGTTCTGCAGTGGCGAAAGTGAGTACGGGTCGGATTGGACTGCGAGTTGGGGTCGGGTTTGAACGGATGGGAAGAGAAGCAGAAGCGGTGCGTCTAAGAGGTGTACTGGCTTTCGGTTTCTGCTTGAGTGTGTCGGATTCGGTGGCCAAGGAGCGCGAGTGAAGCACAAAAGGCGCTCGACGTAGCGTCGCTGGTGAACATGTGGGTCGATGGATGACACGAAACACAAGTGATGTATTCATCAAGGCAAGAAACTGTCTTTACGGACGAAGTACTACACGAGGTCACGTGTTCTATTCATGAATCACTCGGACGAAAGGACAGGACAGGGTAGTATATATACTGTAAGCTCTGTATGGTAGCACGTACAGTGAGTGTACAGTGACGAGTAGAGCATACCTCTACTCACGGATCCGAGACAGCGAAGGCTTTGCCAATGTGGCACTCTATTCATCCTCATATCCTTGAACAGGTCGCCGTGGCCGTTTCGGAACTGGGAAATGTAAATGCCTAGCAAACAGAGAATCATGTGTATATCAGACACGGACACTTACGGGGGTATGTGGTTGGCACACGCTCAGCAGGAATGTACCCAAAGTATCTCTCCCTTATTGCTGGGACCGTCAAAGCAAGAACTGGGCCCGCAGTCCCCAAGAAACAAGACCAGAAAATCACAGGTTGTTCATGTGCGAGATATTGCTGGGTCGTTTAGCCTCATATACAAGCATAAACGCGCTCATGCAAAACGGTCACTCACAAGGTATCTATAAGTCCTCCTGAACGGAGAGACAAGAGACGCCATTGATGGTATTCGGTTTCTTGACCGAGGACGAAGACGGAAACAATGTTTGGCGTCGTATGCGGTTATTTGGCAAAGGCCTTAGAAACAAACACCAACCACTTTTGGAACTATACTCCTGCTCTTTCAGATCTGTCCACAAGTCTACATTCATCCTCGTTTTATGGAAGAACAATCAGGAAAACGACTACTCAGTAACAGCTGAAGGACAAGTGAATGACAATCAAACAACCAAATATCGTCGGGTAGTGGTGGGTTCTTGTCTTCGGGTGTTTCTATCTAAGTATGCCTCGATGCTGACCTGGTCTCCACGGCTTGTGTATTCCTTTCCTGATACGGGGTGGTGAGTCGGGCTATCTAAGCTCAGAAAGATGGCTTACCTGTGATACGGAACTCTTCGTCGCCATCTTTCTCTGCCTCCTTCTCTTCAGCTCACTGAGAGGGGTTCGTCCTTCGGTTATGGCAGCTCGTACTTCTGCCTCTCTCCGCCTCAGCCTTCTAATTGTGCTCTTTGACAACGTTTGGCCCTCCTGTAAGCTGAGCAGGACCCCTTCAAGAAGACCCTCGCGTGGCAGGGGGGTGGCCATAGCGAGCCTCAGCACATCGCTTTCTCTGACGGCAGGAATGTGGTCGGAACATATTGGTAGGGCCTGCGGAATCTCGGGGGTATCGTCCGAGTCAGTGGGCGGGCAGCAGCGAGGAGACGCAAGTCCTAGAAAGCCCGTGCCCGCGCAGGGTGTCTTGACGCTAGCAAGTGCAAATGTCGTCAGGTCCCGCAAGAGGTGTCCTGTAGGCGGCTCATAGCGAATGCAGGTTGCCACGATCCTCCAGAAGGTGCGAATGGCTGAGGATTTCGGACCAAAATCGCGCAGCTTTGTCGAGACGAATGTCTTTGCCACCGTTTGATGAACCATTCCATTGGCGGATGAGCTGGCGGTGATGAGAATAGATGTACTTAACCCAGCGTTGTTCCACATGCTGTGTTAGACGCGCGTGAACCACGTGAATACAAATCAAAATCACGTGAATCTCAGTACAGATTAAGCTTTGTCCTTTGAGAAAGGCCATGTCTGGAGCTCCGTCAACACCACGCGCAGATCGGAGTAAGTTGACGACGCCTACGGCGACACCAATAGCAGCCCGTGTTACGGGTTCACATACCTTGCAAGCGTCTCCGTACTACGCGACCACTCGCAGGCACTCGCTCTATGGCACCGAAGACCGCGTCGTGATCGACCCAGGGTCGCGCATATGGAAGGTGGGGTTCAGTGGAGAAGGAGTGCCAAGGGATGTCTTTTATTCCCATCCAGCCAACCCTGAATCTTTGTGGAGTTGGAATCGTGCGACGGATCCGTCAACAAGGGCCGAAGAAGACAGGATGCTCGAGATTAACATCGAGAGGTGCATGCGTTCTGTCTTCCACGAGTAAGTATCTAATTTTTCGCGCTTGTATAACTGAACGAGTGCCATGCAAGGTCGCTGTTGACAGATCCCAAGTCACGCAAGGTCATTCTCGTTGAGCACCCGCTCCTTCCGTTATACATCAAGGACACACTTGCCAAGGTTTTGTTCGGAAACCTACAGGTTCCTTCGGTATCGTTTTCTTCGAGTCATTTGCTCTCTCTCCTTTCTGTTGGTCGCATCACGGGCCTGGTTATCGATTGCGGACATCTCGAGTCCACGGCACTGCCTGTTCGTTACCTCTTGCTGTTGTCATGTTTTCAGACTGATACTGTCCTAGATATTTGCTGCTCGTCCCTTGTTTCCTCACCTCCGAACTACACCCTTGGCTGGCTCGCGGTTTACCTCTCACCTCCGTGCACTTCTTCTACTTTTCGCAAAATATATACCTCCTCCGCCAAATCTGAGCAGTGTGAACCCTCCCATATCAAACAGAATTAGTCGTGTACCGCAAGAGATTCTGACAGATGCACTCATCGAGGATATCAAAACGCGATGTTGTTTCGTCGGCAACGCACCTGAAATACATCGCGATTCTATGCGTTCTTCACCTCCCGCACCCCCCTCTGAATCAGATCATCCACCTTCCAGTGATGCTGCCATGTCAGAATCAGAATTTTCACGTGTTTCGGAGGGGATGGAAAGTGTGGCGTCTTCAAGGCAAGCTTCATCCGAGTTTGAGGACATCTCACCGCAACCGTCCGAGTCGGGAGAGGGCTATCTTCAAATGCTCGCCAATATGTACACGAGGCATTCGACCGCGACAGATATCCAACTTCGCGTTACGCCACCCACAGCACAACAGTTGGGCACGGGAAGAGGCACCTTGATCGTCCCAGGCTGGATTCGTGAGCGTGCAGCCGAAGTCTTGTTCGAAGGGGGCGATGTCGATGAAAGCAGCGTCGCTGAAGTCCTCCTAGAAACCCTCCTGAAGGTCATTCCTTCCACACTGTTTTTCGTGCATACCCGTTCTGACCACTGCCCCGCAGGTCCCGATCGACCTCCGGCTGACGCTCGTGTCCTCCATCCTCGTCACGGGCGGCACGGCGATGCTACCCGGTTTTATACCACGGCTCCACGCCGAGTTATTGCGTGCCATCGGGTCGGCGGCACCACGACCACGCCAGGGGACGACACGGTCCGGAAGACCACGCCCGCCCGCGTACGACCGCTATGCAGCACTCCGCCCGCTCGTACCACACATCGCCGTGCTCAATAACCCGGCACCACAACCGTCGCCGTCGGCGCGCGCGACTGCGAACGCAGGCAAGGCGCCCGCGTTTTCGCCTGGGTTGTTGGCCTGGGTCGGAGGCTCTTTGGCCGGGTACGTCTCCGGGGCAGTTCTGGGTGTCATGCTGATCTGCCCTTGCAGCGCGCTCAAAACGGGCGGGGTAGAGGTCCCGAGAGAAAAATGGGATGACGCGTTCGCGTCCGATGCTGACGAGGACGCGATGGAAACGACGGTGCCCGCGTCGCCAGAGCGGATGCCGAGAGCCATCTTGCCAGATTGGACGCGGACGCCTTTGCCGACTGGTGCCCCGCCCGCTGTGACCCCCAAACCCGCGGTAGCACCACTGTCGCCTCAGGCAGCCGTGGGCGCATGAAGTCGTGACACACTTATATTGTCATCAACCCCTACTTTACTGATAGCTATTCGACATGAAACATGAGCTGGCCTACCGCCAAAATTCTGCTGTACGTCGCATAAGACGTACATACATAAACCAAGGATGAGAGAAACGAATGAGGATGATGATGAGTATGAGCATGGGTAAAATGGAGGACAATGAAGGTGGTATTGCAGTTGCCGTTTAAATGATCAAGATCTATCTACACACGAGGAACCGGTAAACCAATAATGCAGCCTGTGCCACAAGAAAACTCGAATGGCAAAGCAAAAAGGTGGACAGGCAAACGACGAACGAAATGTAGGTATAGGCCAGTCCCCTCATTCGCGACTCCCGATGATGCGCAAGAAAAGTTTGCCGCAGTGGGTCGCAGCGATTTCATCCCACTTTTGCGGCGACGATATGAAGCGAAGAGGGCCCTTGGCACGTGCAGATCCAAGGGACGACAGAGAACCCGCGCGAGGTCGCCCACCCTCCGCCTTCTCGGCGGGGCCCTGCTCAACGAGGGCGATGGCGAACGTTTCGCAAATGGTCGACTTGTCAGTAGAGAGAAACTTGTCGTAAATTCGTTGACGTAACTCCTCGTACGAGATGTAGCGAGGCAGGCAGAGCATGACGATATTGTCCTCATGCATGGCCTTGATAGATATCATCATGGGGTTACCGCTGGACGACGACGATCCACTTGAGATGGAGGTCGTGTAGGAAGACCGACGATCCGAGTAGCTGAAAAAGCTCATGGTCGAGGTGGATTGCTCCCCTGAGAAGTGGTACATCGATTCGTCTACGGTCGGTGTCTCGGGATAGCCGACTGGAGTCTGGACCTGCGGCGCGATCATATCTAAAATGTCACATCAGCAGATGTCACAATATCACAACAGACCACATACCTTGGAAGTAGACATCGAGGATATCCCCTTGATCCTCAGATTGATAATCATCTTCGGACCACGATTCGTACTCCCTCGGTTGTCGCTTATGGTTGGTAGATGATCTTGAAGGTCGTTCGCGAGGCATCACAGCATCAACAGAGGAGTTGGTTACCAGTGACACTAAGCTGGATACAGAAGCCCTGGGGAAATGTTTGGAATCTGGAATAGGACTTGGTAAACAGTAGTCCACCCCGAGTTCGTCCAGGTAAGCGGCAGCCCTCAAAGTCCCCGAAGATTGCATTGACTGCAACGAGGCCCTCGAGTACCGGGACAATGATCGGGCTGGGGGGATTTGTAAATACCACACCCTCAACAAAAGCGGGACTACTTACTGGACAATTCGGAAGGTTCCAGAGAACCAGTGCTTGATGGGACATAAATTCGTGTGTTGCGATTCACATTACTAGTAGATCCAGCCCGCCTTCGCGACCAGACGCCGTGATCTGGTTTCGTTGAAGAAGAGAGCTCGCGGTCTTCTGGGAGTGATTCAAGTGAAAAGGAATTTCGTTCACCACCGAGAATGTGGGGGCTATGTCCAAATCTGATCTGCATCTCTGGCGACACGATAACAGGTTGTTGAGAAGTAGACGGAAGTTGGGGAGACGCCGTGATCGGTGTGGATGGCACCGAAGAGGGCGAACAAGACGCAGACGAGGAAGCTCTGGACTTCAGGGAACGAACCTCCTGCCTTCGAGCTGGGGATCTACTAGGTCTCTCTTCTGAAGACGAATCGGAATGGATAGACGAAGTGGAGGAAGTTTTGATCTGCGCTCGTGTCTTTCCTTTGGTTAGAGATAATTTGGCAGCGAGCGAAGACGGTGAGAGCGGAAGAGCGGACAGAATATTGTCAAAGGGAGGCCGGGACTGGTCAGCATTTGACTTTTGTTGCGCTTTCCGTGCCAGGTCAACATCCCTCCTCCACAAGCCAAAAAAGTCAGTGAAGGTACTAGTACGTTTGATCTCTTTGATGAGTGTTGGCAAGTCGTCTTGCAACAGTGCCTGCAACATCATCCTGAGCTCCTGATATCGATGGTCGATGGTTTCCTGGCTGACACGGAAGACATCGTTCTTGTTGGACAGTCTCGGCACGTATTGATGGATGTCCCAAGCGATGTCGCTAGGGTCTGGGCCGAAAGGAAGTGACTCCCAGGAAGCAGCTTGGTCGCCATGAATATAGACCCCGTTTTTCTTGACTCCTTTTCCAGCGGCAAGACGAGTGCGTTTTTCCCTTGCCGAATGGGAATACGCGGCTTCAAGATTCTGTTGAAACCATAGACAATCTCCCCATCTTCTCCAGACTACGTATTCATTGCCGGGAGTAATAGATTCGCCGTAGATGCAGAAGCCATAGCTGTAGCTGTTACCTGCAGGGTCTGTTAGCTTCGGGGTCGTTCGTAAGTGAGTGGAGATGCTGACCTTGCTTCTCTGGAGGCAGCAGTGTTACGCGGAAGTTGCGTGGTGCTTGTCTGAGGAGTGCTCTTGTCCAGGTCTAAGACTAGGATTAGCGGAGACATCTGGAAAGCTGCTGAATGACCAACGTCTGCGGGGAGTGGGCCATCGGCCGGATGCCCCTAGAGAGCGCGAGAGTCAAGGGAGTGACAATAAAACACGCAACGACCATACACACCCTAAGCATGACGAAGCGGGTGGTTTAAGCAAGGCCTAAAAGAGACTGATACACAGATTAACGCTCTGGGTGTTGAAAAGGCCCTGGTATCGGTACGACAAACAGCGCTAGAAATCCGTAGCACCGAGACCTGAATGAATTGATTTTCAGCCAGAATGCCCACATTCGATGGCTGGAGCGACGATCGGCAGCACATACCAACAGCGGACGAAATCCGAGAGCAAAGCAACAGAGGAGTGATGGTTGCGAGAAGAAGAGGTTTTGTTGTTCATGTTTCTGTACGGTTGAGTTGGTCGTATGTCCGCTGTAATTGTCTTGAGCAGAGTTACCCGATTTGTCTCGCACAATAAAGTCCACCTTAACCGAATTCTCTCATCCAGACCGCAGTTAATTGTTCTCTGTTCGCCACGTTTCGTAAGGTACAATTGTTAGAAAACGCGTGTACGGTGTAGATTATCAGGTGCACCAGTTTACCCGGAATTGCCGTTCAGTAACATCCTCACCGTCTCGCCCTCCGATATTCCTCGCCCCCGCGATGCTGCACGGCCCTCCTGCAACCTCGCCAATCCGTTCTGGATACTCTCCATGTGGACTTGAAGCGGGACCTTGCTCTCGAGTAGCCCAGGAGCGGCGACTCTTTCCCGCAGGACCTCCAGATCATCGCTCATCGTGTGCAAAGCTCGCAGTACGGCCTTGACACGCGCACCAGCCTGTTTTCGATGTTCCTCGATGTCGTTGAGCAATGTTAGACGGTCCCCATAGTCTCGCACGGCCTTTTTGTTGCCCCCTAATGTCGTCCAGAGTTCGCCGAGGAGTTTATCCCTCTCGATAGTAGTGTGCTTGTCTTCGCGGGTAATCATCTCCTGTAGTGTCCCAAGATCCGCATCCAATTGTTCAAGGTTCTGCCAAGAGTGTTCCGCTTCAAGTATGAGCTTCTCTATAGCTCGTTCCGATTCGTCCATTGCCAGGGTGAATGCTTCAGCTATCATTTCCTCTGCAGTAGGCCCTAGGTTCACTGGTGAAATGGCACGCATCAATCGCGAGGGTGCCTTGTTGCGTGCATCCTCAATGGTAGACATTGCATAGCCATTCAGTGCCATCACTCTGCACATCTATTAGCTCGAACTGCCAAAAGACTTGAATCACGCACTCATCGATAGCACCGACGACTTTTGCATTGAGTTTGCTCAGTCCTCGGCCAGTTTTCTTTGCATCTTTACCGATGGTGCGAAGCATATCAGCAATATTGTCTTTCGACTTTAGATCGCTGTAGCGGACAAGAAGCGCCAGATCCTGAGTCGCCATCTCCGCCCTCAGAACGTCGATAGATAACTGTGAACCTCCAGCTGATTCCTCCACCAACTGCTCAAATGC
Source organism: Tubosaeta aff. alveolata (assembly GCA_038094535.1). Classification (NCBI taxonomy): domain Eukaryota; kingdom Fungi; phylum Basidiomycota; class Agaricomycetes; order Boletales; family Boletaceae; genus Tubosaeta; species Tubosaeta aff. alveolata. The sequence continues at coordinate 48,298 of JBBPUG010000070.1, forward strand.
TGACCCTTGTATATTGACGAGCTTCTCAAAGTTCACAGAAGGAATGGGTTTCAATGGGGCACACAACGTGCTCTTTGACATTCCCGGCAGGATGCACAAAGGAGATAAAGCCGTCCGGAGCGTTGGTGTCATGCGCGATACAAGCCATGCGAACATGTAGAGGAACAGGAACCATGAGAGCGGTTTCCGCATTTTCTCGACTGAGCCCTTGACGACGTCAAAGGTGAATGACGCAGTAAAGCGGGCACCATCTGTAAATGCGTCCTGGAGAACTTCTGTCTCCACGAGAGGAGGTTTCTTGCGTTCTTTGGTAGAATGAACTTTAGATGGAGTTGATGGTCCAGACGTGGTTTTGGCTTGGACACGGCGCCTCTTGCGCGTGGAGACGGTGCGGGCTGTTTGAGAGCCACTCGCACTGGAGGTCTTTACTTCGCGCTGAGAGGCACCCTCAGCATCAGAGAGGTCCTCCCAATCCTCTTGGACGTCGTTGGGTGGCTGCATGTTCCAACAAGTTCGTGTCACGGGGGTGTCGTTGTTGGGTGACGTAGCACGCTGCGTACCTCGGCGTTCTCGTCTTCCCGCAGCTGCATGGACTTGTAGGGTTCAATTGTCAAATGAGCGAATCAGTGGAGCAAAGTGAGCCAGCAGTTGTGGTGGATCGAGTTCACTGCCTCCTCGAGTTCAGTACCTCCGACAAGTGAGCACTGCTCTCGGTCGCACTAGCACTTACGTAGGCCTATTTGGCAGTTACACAGGAACGATCACGTCCAACGCATGCCATGAGGCATACAGCAGTTGTTTTACTACCCCAACAATATGCCAGCAGATCCTTTAGAGGCCCACTGCGAACGAACGCTCGAAAGGATTTCGGTAATCTCACAGCGGATTCGTCGCTCTGCGTTTGCGTATACCACAAGAAACCCACCAAACAATTGTGCTGCCATCGAAAAATTCCGCTCCTCGATGGAAACAATCCGTATATCTTGTGATGCAGTTCTTGAAGCCATCTCTCTCAAGAGTTATACCGTCGATGACCGAGTAACCGATTGGCTGTTGAGCGGAGCGCCGCGTAGATGTCTAGGAAAGTTACAGGAGATGGATGAGATGCTCAAGTCCATCCGTCAGGTTCGGCCTACCCGAGCTCCTGTTCGACCATTCGTGCAAGTCGAATACGGCCTCAGTTCAGTCATTGTCGTTTTCGACAAGTGCCGGGATCTTTTTTATTTCTTGCTCACTCCCGACGTGTGGTAAGTTTTCCATAGTGTTCCCCGATTCTGGTTTGACCCAGCTTCGCAGGGATCGCGAAAGACTCTTCCATCAACCATCTGAAGCGTATGTGTCATGTTACTGAACTGGAAGTATTCTTTGTCTGAATCCAGTCTGAATAGTGCAGTAGCAGGATATGATACCGAGTCAGAATACTATTCCGCAACAGAGTATAATGATGGAGAGAGTAACCCTCTGCCGAACGCAGATCGAAGGTTGACTGCTGTAGGCAAGAGGAATTTTCACCATATGGGTACGTAGATTGCGTGTTTCTCGTTCGGCTTGCCGACATTTTGGTAGAGGAAAAACTGGACGAGGTCTCGCGGTGGCTTGCCCCATCGGATTGTACGGGGAAACATAGTGATACACTCAAACTACGCCGGGAAGACACTTGTGAATGGCTGGCCAACACAGAAGCATTCAGGAAATGGCGGCCGTACGGAAGGCGGTTTTTGTGGTTGCACGGGAAAGGTACGATGTCTGATATTTATGAGAAATCGCACCTGACCTCCGGCGCACTCCTAGCTGGTTGCGGAAAGTCGGTATTAATGTGGGTTACTTGTTATCCGTATATATAGTGTTATTGATCCATGCAGGGCCTCGACCGTTGAGCACCTCAAAAGGACGGCACAAGCTGAAGAAGTAGTAGTGTTCTTTTACTGCGATTTCCGAAACGAGCGGTCGACAAGTGCTACAGAGGTCATGCGTTCCGTGCTCTCCCAACTGATCTGCCACATCCGTGACTGCGGTGTTGACCCATGGGACCTGCCAAACAAGATACTCGAACAGAAAAGCGAAGGTTCACTATCACTCGATGACCTCGATAAACTTTGCGATCTGGTGGCATACGCCGCAAGTCGTTTCCGCTATGAGCCCTTCATAGTGATCGACGCGCTCGATGAATGCGCGGACATGGAATCACTCCTACGTGCTGTGATCACACTCAAAGAGGCGGATCTACGGTTATTAGTGACGAGCCGTTCGCACCCGGTCATCATGGATCACTTCAGAGGACTGCCATCACTTTCTTACGGAGAGGTGGCTGAAGAATTGGCAGCGGACATATGCTTGCATGTCAGACAAGAACTTGACTCCCATGACCGGCTGAGATTTGCCGATCGAAAGATGAAGGACGAGATACACGCTAAACTGAATAACAGAGCGGAGGGCAGGTAAGGGCATCTTTTGTAGAGTTGGCCTGTAACTCACTGTCGTAATTGTGAGGTTCCGGTGGGTGCAGTGTCAGCTCGACATCCTCAACCGATGTTCAAGCCTGCCTGAGCTGAGAGAGGCACTTGACAACCTCCCAAACGAACTAGAAGCAACATACGAGAGAATCCTCGGGGCTATTGACGAGCGAAAGCCGGAGGGGGAGCTGGCGCGACGGGCACTGACTTGGCTTGTGGTAGCATTGGAGCCCCTGCGCCTGACTCAGATGGTCGACGGACTCTCGATAATGTTATCACATAAGGTTGATCGTATGTGGCTGAAATCCGCATTGTTGCATGCGCTATCGAGCCTTGTGTCGTATAAAGAAGAAACAGACGTTGTTGCATTATCCCATTTCAGTGTCAGGGTACGTTTCATGACGTTCTTTCTTTTTCCATGACACATGTGCATTCAACAGGAATATCTAACTAGCAGTACTGCGCTACCGATATATCAAATCATTCCTCACGAAGCCCATGCTCAAGTTGTCCAGATGTGCACGCACCTCATCTCCATCTTCCTGAAGGCAGAACCTTCCCGACGCAGTGTTACTCCACTACAATCCTTTCCGATGCTTTCTTATGTGCTCTCCTCTGGATTCAACCACCTCTCCCATGTGGATCCTAAATCAACAGTTGCCCTTGATGCATTGAAATCTCTTGGATCAGATGTTCGTCACCATCCGTCACACTGGGAACGCCTCTGCGAGCTGCGAGAAGAGCTCCTCCGATGGCCCTATCCCCCTTGGCCATCGTCGAGACACGACTTTGTCCACTACATCCTAATCGCTTATTCCTGCCATGGACTCCTGCAATCGTTTCTCTTTAGTGATGATCCTCGCAGGCCAAGGGTGGGGACGAACCCACTCGTGTATGCGGCAGACCTGCGGAAGACCGAACATGCAATGGTTCTCTTAGAGTACGGCGCCGATGTGACCATGCCTGGTCTAGTCGTTGACGATTCCCGTTATGCTGTGCCTCTCGACATTGCCATCGATCTTGGCGAGGATGTCCTTGTCGGAGAACTCTTGCAGAGAGGATGTGTTTTGACGTCGGAGCTCCTCACGGCTGCTGTCTGTATGCCGTGGTGTAGCACCCGGGTTCTCGTGAAGCTCATGGAAACTAGGGAGTTCGTAGAATGGGCGCGCGAAATCGGAGATGAAAAATTGTATCGGGGCATATTCAATAGCGCAAGGCCGAACGGAGGAGAAAGCAAGAAAGCGGACGAAAACCACGTCTCCATGGCACGTACACTTCGCCAGATTGGTCATGATGTCTCCGCATGCAGTCAGTTCGGCGCGGAGCTTGTCGAACGTGCCATACATGCAGCGCATACATCGATGCTCGAGTTTTTGCTGCCACCAAATCAACCACCGCCTGCTACATACCTTCTTGCTGCAGCAAGCGGGAATACCTCTGAAACGGTATCAGTGGTTCGTTTCTTGCTTTGCAAAGGAGTCAATGTGGATGTTGCCTCGGAAAATGAAGATACTGCGCTCCACCTTGCTGCAGGGTGTCATTGGGAGCCCCGGAGTTTAGAGCTAACAAAAATGCTCCTTGATGCTGGGTGTAGCCCTGATGACTGCAATATGAAGGATGAAACACCCTTGACTGTTGCAGTGAGGCGTGGATATTGTTCGGTTGTGGAGTACTTGCTCTTACGCAGAGCTATACTTCCCCCCAATATCCTACCTTATGCATTAGACCGTGGCCAGAGTGTCCAGATGATCAAATTGCTGCTGCTTTGGGGTGCTAATGTAAATGCTACCTCGTCCAGTGGGAACACCGTACTCCATGCCGTCCTTGGGCGCAAGGTGTACACGCATGGCGAAGAAGAACACGACAAGCACGAAGAATACACTGAATCTGAGTGTTTGGAACTGATCAAGCATCTCATTGAAGCTGGCTGTGATCCAACCATCTGCAATGACCGTGGCTACACGGTCCTCGAAGTTGCTATTGAGCGTGGACACAGTGCAGTGGTCAAATTTCTACTACTTTCGTGCAAGCTTCAGACTTCCCCCGATGTTCTCTTGAGAGCGTTATGACAATGCTCGCCCTATCAAACTGTCGAGTCGATTTGCAAGGTTGCCAACTTACTTTGCGCCACCCCCAAAGGAAGTAGCCTGTTTCGTCTTGCCATTGACGAGTACGCTCATTTTCGGGCCCCTTCGCGGATCGCGGGTTTTACTGGACGCTCTAATTATCCTGCCGAGAGCCTGAAAACACTGCTTGAAGTGGCCATTGAGCGCGGATACACTTCACTGATAGAACTTCTGCTGTCTCGTGGTCTCCCGTTACCCTTGGACATCTTAACGTTTGCACTCGTGCATCGCTCACCTCGAAATGATTCGATTCCTCATCTGCAAGGGTGCCGATGTCCATTACACTATGCCCGATGGAAAGACCATGCTTCATCTCGCTATCGTTGAATGCGTCGGTGCTGGAATGTCTCACGACGTAGTAAAGCTTCTCATCGAAGCTGGCTGCAACCCAACTGCATGCGACTCTGCAGGAACAACCGTTTTGGAAGCTGCTACTCATCGTGGATATACTTCGGTTGTGGAACTTCTACTCCAGCATGGTGTCCAATTTCCTCCAGACATTCTGCTGGAAGCGCTACGGAATAGGTCAACTGTCCAAATGATCCAGTTCCTGATTCACAAAGGCGGCGATGTGCATTGCGTCGCACCTAATGGGGACACAGTCCTACATCTCACCCTTAGCGAGTATCACTCCCCAACATGCGGGGATTTGATGGCGACTTTCATTAACGCTGGATGCAATCTTGCTGCTTCCAATTCCAAGGGAAGAACAGTCCTGGAAGCCGCCATCATGTACGAGCATACCTCAGTAGTGGAGCTTCTACTTCAGTGTCATGTCCAACTTCCTCCAAACATCTTATCAAGAGCGCTACGGAGACGTTCGACCGTTCAGGTCATTCAATCCCTGATTCACCAAGGTGCAGATGTACATCTCGTCACGTCCGACGGGGATACTCTACTGCATCTAGCCCTCAGCGAGTATTCCCATCCAGTGCTCCAAGAATTGATGAAGGCTTTAATCCTGGGCGGGTGCGATCTCACTGCTTCTGATTCCAGGGGAAGAACAGTTCTAGAAGTTGCCGTCATACATGGCCATACCTTTGTGGTCGAGCTTCTACTCTCACACAATGTTTTACTCCCTCCCAACATTCTACCGATTGCGCTAGAACGATGCTCTTCTCTCGAGATGGTTCAATGCTTGATTCGAAATGGAGCGGACCTGCATTCCACTACTCTCAATGGTGATACCATCCTCCATTTGGCTATCGCCAATTACTCCTCCGAAACCATCATTTTAGACTTCCTCGCCAGTTTCATCAAAGCTGGCTTGAATATCACCACCCGCACCGTGGTGGGCAAGTCAGTCTTGAAGGCGGCTATCGAGCATGGATACATTTCGGTGGTGAAATATCTGCTCCGGTGCAGTTCGGATCCACTTCCTCCCGATATCTTACAGTTCGCCCTTCGTTGCCGCTCCACTCCCCAGATGATCGGCCGACTTCTGGCTTGCCGGACGTCCGTGTATGATTGGGATGCACTGCTCCGGCTCACCCATGTATCGTATCCCAAAGACACGCGTCAAGAAGTCGTTGATATTCTGAACGAGGCAATAGATGGCCCATGCCGCGAGGTGGTCCAGGTTCAAACTAACCGAGTGTCCAACTCTCGTGTTTTCCGTCTGCCATATGATGATTCATGTCTTTCGACTTTTGATAAATGGATTCATTCGGATTGAGGTGAAAAATTTGTGCTATATGTACTACTGTATGATGGTGACAGTGACGGTCATCCAATGTCAGGCTATTGATCTCTTCTTGTTCATCATCACTGTACGGTTCAATACCATCCAGGCATGCTCTAGTACCCTTGAAATGTGTTCAACTACGAAGATCATTCCACGGCAAGAAAGTAGAGAGGAGATGTCTCGACATGGATATCCAAGTGATAGTGCGCATCCTGAGTCAAAGCCATATCCTACTCCAATTGCTGCCTTTTGGATGAGTTGGCGCTGTATTCGTCGTCCGTGGCCGTTGATAGTGCCATCACTCAGGCTGAAATCTGATTCTGAGTTTGTTTCCCTATGGCCCGTGCAAGTTGAGTCAATTGAACGTACACAGCAATTCAATGGCAGCTTCGACCCTGACCAACACCTCCCTTCCTGGACAGCAATGATACCCCCGGTATGATGCTAGCAAATCCTTCAGTGGAAGCTCGCTGCGAACAAACGCTTGAAGAGATTCTGATAGTCTCCCAGCGGATTCGTCGCTCTGCATTAGCATATGAAAGGCATCAACGAGGATTCATTGTCGTCGAAAAACTGCGTTGTTCGATGGAAACCATCCGTATATCTTGTGATGCAATTCTTGAAGCCATCTCTCTCGAGAATTACTCCATCGATGACCGAATAACCGACTGGCTTCTGAGCGGGGAGCCGCGTGCATGTTTGGGAAAGCTGAAGGAAGTAGATGTCATGCTCAAGCCCAACGTTCGGCCTAACCGTGGAGTTGCCCGGCCATTCAGGCCAGTCGAAGACGAGGTCAATTCAGCTATTATCTTCTTTGAGAAGCACCGGAGTCTCTTTTATTTCTTGCTCACTCCTGACGTGTGGTGAGTCTCCCAGAGTGTTCTCAGAACCTGTTTTGACTCAACTTCGTAGGGATCGTGAAAGACTCATTCACCAATCATCTGGAGCGTAGTATGTGTCATGATGTTGAACTGGAAGTATCCTTTGTCTAAATCTAGTCTCAACAGTAGCAGGAGACGATACTGAATCAGAATACTATTCTGCAACAGAATATGATGACGGAGAGAGTAACTCTCTGCCGAACGCAGATCGAAGGTTGACTACTGGAGGAAAGAAGAATTTTCACCATATGCGTACGTGGATTGTCTGTGCTTCTCATTCGAGTTGTTGACACCGCCATTTTGGTAGAGCAAAAGCTGGACGAGGTCTCACGGTGGCTTTCCCCAACGGATTGCACGAGGAAACATAGTGATACACTCAAACTACGCCGCGAAGGTACCTGTGAGTGGCTGGCCAACACAGAAGCATTCAAGAAATGGAAGCCGTACGGGAGGCGGTTTTTGTGGTTGCACGGGAAAGGTGTGGTATCTGGTATCTCTGGAGAAACTGTGCCTAATACTGCGTCCCTTGGTGTACCCTTAGCTGGTTGCGGAAAGTCGGTCTTAATGTGAGACCACTTGTTGTTCGTACTATATCATGATGTTGACTGATTCCAGTGCGTCAACGATCGAACACCTCAAAAAGGGATCGCAGAATGAAGATGTTGTAGTATTCTTCTATTGCGATTTCAGAAATGAGCGCCCAACGAGTTCCACGGAGGTGATACGCTCCGTCCTCTCCCAGCTACTGCGTCACATCCGTGATTGTGGTGTTGACCCATGGGATCTACCAAACAAGATACTCGAACGGAAAAGCGAATGTTCACTATCGCTCAACGACCTCGATAGGCTCTGTGATCTGGTGTCGCGCGCCGCAAGTCGTTTCCGTTACGAGCCTGTGATCATAATTGATGCGTTGGATGAGTGTGCAGACATGGAGGCTTTGTTATGTGCCATACTTGCGCTCAAGGACGCAGACCTGCGGTTATTAGTGACGAGCCGTCCGCACCCTGTCATCATGGATCACTTCAGAGGGCTTCCATCTCTATCTTACGGGGACTTGGTCGAAGAATTGGCGGCAGACATATGCTTGCATGTCAGACAAGAACTTGACTCCCATGACCGGCTGAGGTTTGCCAATCAAGAGATGAAGAACGAGATACATGTTCAATTAAACGACAGGTGAGGGCAGGTAAGGGCATCTTTTTTGGTGTTGGCCTGTGACTCACTTGTCGTAATTGTGGAGGTTCCGGTGGGTGCAGTGTCAGCTCGACATCCTCAACCGTTGTTCGAGCCTGCCTGAGCTGAGAAAAGCACTTGACAACCTCCCAAACGAACTAGAAGCGACGTACGAGAGAATCCTGGGGGAAATTGACGAGCGAAGGCCGGAAGGGGGGCTGGCACGACGGGCATTAGCATGGCTTGTGGTAGCATTGGAGTCCTTGCGCCTGGCTCAGATTGTCGATGGACTCTCGATGATGTTATCACATGAAGTCGACAACGAATGGCTGAGAGGTACACTGTTGCACGCACTATCGAGTCTCGTATCACATACAGAAGAAACCGACGTTATCGCATTGTCCCATTTTAGTGTCAGGGTGCGTTTCACGAAGTCATTGCATTTTACATTGTCGCACTGTGGCGGAGCGAGGCACGAGCGCAGCCCCAGTGTAAAGTCTTCGGACGAGCATGACTAAGCGATCATATCTTCTCTCGTCCTCACCTCCACCAGCACGCT
>JBBPUG010000071.1:0-56869 GCA_038094535.1 Tubosaeta aff. alveolata
TCAGCCAATGCATACCTCCCAGCAGTTCTCGCTTCAATGTCACAGCATTCACTCGTGAGCCCTCTCTCATGCTAAAAAACGAGAGCCTCGTTTTCCTATTATGACGGCGCAGTATCAGATGTTCCATTCGTTCTTCAAGTGGGAGTACGGTTACGACTGGCGCGATCTTCATCGGATCTGGCTCGTGAGGTGGAGGCGTTTTCGAACGAAGTAAATGCGGCGATTGCGATCTATTCGCTGATAACTGGCTTACATGAACTGTGTCCGGCCTGCCACCCCGAGGAGCATCACACGTGTGGTGTGTCCCAGGGGCCATTCTTGGGGTGAGTGAAATAATTTCCTCGTGTGCACAATGGCCCCAACGCGCTCACGGCTCATTTTTCGATAACTTCTTTCGTTTTATCAACTTCCATGGTCAGAGCATAGGTTGCAGCCGTAAGGCGCTTCTACCTGTGTCTCAAATCTTGGCTGTGGACGAAAGCTACCGCCGCGCGTAGTTGGCTTGTCAAGGAACTTTTAGAAGTTATCCAATGTTGCTGTTCCGCAATGGCAACCTTTGTGTCGTCATTGTGTACAGGTGGCTGCTGGGGCTCTAAGGAGGCGATACGTCTTTCCTCCGCGCCAAATGAAGCCGATATGCATCGGTACACGTGTTTTCGAAACGACGATAATTTATCTGTCTCATGATAAATTAAAATCGTACGATAAAAACGACCAGCGTCTCGTTGGTATCACATACTACTGCTGAGAGGGAATGACATCCCGTAGCTTCGCTCTCAGCCTTTGAAGTGCTTTTCCCAGTTGGTTTTCTCCCTTTCCATCGGGCCCTACGCCCCAGAACGCGTCCTTGTCTGAGTCCTGGTGAAGGGCGCCAAGGGTGAGTGGGAAGTAAACACAAGATGATCGCTCACCTCCACAAGCTCCGCATCACCCGTCGACAGAAGCTCGCGTTTCAAATGTGCGTTTTGGGTGAACTTGTGCCAAAGAACCAAGTCCATCTGTGAATGCGCGTCAGCCGCCGAAATCGCTCCTCGCATGCGAGCGACACACCATCTCTACTCTGACGCGCAGCCAGTCACGACGGACCTCTGGGTTGAATCTGTGGGTCTCGTCGAACACAACGCGCGGACGGAGGGAACAAGTCCGGATGTGTTCCGCCAACTCGGGGCGATGATCGAGGAACTGTGTAGGTGGATATGAGATCATTCGTGCGTCATTGGTCCTCCTCCACCCTGCACAAGTAGGCTGGTTGATATGTATATACATATCGAGCTCGTGACAGTGGTGGTGCTGAGTCTGCTGCCCCCACTCACCTTGAGTGATTGAAAGAGGTGCTCGCTAGTCGGATACCGTTTTCCCTTGTACTCGACGGGGTCAGGGGAAAAGTTGGTGAACCCATAGTATGGATCGTGAGCGTGGTAGAACAGAATCCGCTTGGGAGGCTGTACTACTCCACCCTTCGGATCCTGCTTCTTCTTGCTTGACGCACCTGGTGACGTAGAGTGCGAACGCGGTGGAGCATGGAGAGGCGACGGGAAGGGCTTTGTGTCACTCTGGACGACTTCCAACCCCGTCTGAACGACCCTGAGGCCATCGTCATCAGACACACAGCCCCGATCCCCCGCTCCGAGTCCGAGCTTTCCCAGCGACTTCTTGACCGCGTCGATCCTGCGACGCGTCAGTGGCTCGTTGGACGTAACCCGCACTTTTTGGACGATGTCGATCGCGTACGTTTGGCTGTGGCGCCTTGTGTCACCTCCGGTTGACGTTGAACTCTTCGGATCCGGGGCAGGCAGTCGTTTCTGTAATGTGGACACCATCGTTGGTGGGAATCGATGAGCGAGTACAATGGCGGTCGCAATGGTCAGTGGTTACTACTTTATAGGCCATGTTGCACGACGACTCCATGCAACATGTCTCGCTTGCACTGCACGTTGTTCCAGAGCAGCGCACTCAACGCGCGACACGTCTGAGTCGTGCCCCGTGCTCGTTGCCATCGCCATCCTCTGGCAAGGCGACGGTGCGACCGCCACGTGGTGTCCACACAGTGCGGCATACTTAGTTCGGTACTGCCCCCCTTATTGTCTTCACTTACTGGCAACCTCAATGACCCCATCCAATCTTTGCCAGGTGAGCTTAGACTCGCACGATCGTCCCCACAATATGACACACACCCCGGATAGGTCTGTCGCATCAAACCAAAGTATGTTGACCCTACAGGCGTTACCCACTCGTATTGCAGCAAGACTTGCGCGCGTTCTGCCGTGAAAGGACCAAGTGCCACCGTTCCAGGCCGCTGCTCTATTAATGGGTGTAAGAAACCGCAAGACCCTTTGTTCTATAAATTTTGTTCGCTTGAACATGCCAAGTACGTGGCTCGGTTATAATCTTGAAGCTGTGTAACCTTATGGGTTCTAGGTTGGCCGTTAGTTCCGGTATTACTCCAGGATGTGCTCGATGCCACACCCTGCCGCAGTGCAATGGCCAAATGTGCAACGCTTGCGCCCAGCTGCCGCCAGATGAACTTCGATTATGGAATATTAAACGTTCGGGCACCGTCTGGAGAGAATGTATGCCTGATATTCCCCAGATTGATATGATCCTCATCGTCTTGATCAGTTGAAAGAGAGTGGAAAGACAAATGGAAGACGGGAACAGTAGCGACGATCGACAAGCTGTTTGAGATATCCTACCCACGTGATGTCGTTGTCAACAAGGAGACATTCCGGTGAGCGTGGCTATTGGCTTCTACTCCTGTTTGCTAATGTCAGCCTCAGACAAAGTCCAGAATCTGATGGTGGTGTTCGGTTATTACGCACATTCCACGCCTCCCAATGTATTTGCGACATGGGTACAAAGGGCACGGTGTTGTGTGACTGGAACTCTTGCGGGATCTGCAACATCGCAAAGTCCGGATTTGAGCGCGTTGCGTTTGGCGCTCCAGGTAACAGAGGAAGGTCAGTACAATATATTGCCACCCACTGCCACCATCAGGTACTCAACCTTGTACCCACACTTCCTTTCAGATATGGAGATGGCTTGTACTCTTCCTTAGATCCCTCGGTGGCAGACCGTTTTGCCACATCATGCCTGAGTTCCCCCTACAGGGTTATGGTAGCCTGCGATGTCGCCCTACCACAAAACCTGAGAAAAAACAACTCGGTTTGTCATCTCCCACTACTCACCTCCGCTTTCTGATGGAATGGTTAGGTTCTGATGGAGGACCGAGTCGTGGTGCGAGATCCAGGGACGATTACTCCAAGATTCATCGTCATGTACACGAAAGGCAGCTGAAAGGCCGAGGCTGGACTGCCGCATCGGCCACGACCCTATACACGATGCAGTTACAGAGTTAGAACTGGCTTCGCTCTGAGATCCGTTGTAAACCTATGTTCCGTTAGTAATCAATATGAAGGTACCAACTTTGGATACACTTCTGATTCGGGTCATTGGCATATTGATAAGGTCGCCTCGTTCTGCACTGCCCAGAAGTTAGCCCACGATACCCGGGTTTTGGACGACCCAATTGAGAAAGTAAGATGACATCGAGGTTGCAATGTGTCCAAACGCACGTTGCGCAAATTCAAATAGATCAACCTTCTGTGTTACTATCGCGAGATAAGGAGTGGCACGGATCACCATATAACGAGTAGCACACGATTTTCGGAACAGTCAAGGCGGGGTGCCTTGTCGGGTCTTATCGTGAGCTGGGAAGTGGATCGATGTAGATACTCATCAAAACAGAAATAGCTGCGTGTGGACCGTGCTGTGCACAATTCTCCGAGACCCGCCACCAACGTGGCAAACACGAGGCATCTGGACGTCCGAAAATCGTATGGTCTGATCCTCACATTTAACATTGAAGGTCGACATTGCACGCATCGTCCGTTTGCGTAATTAACGATGGCTCCAGGTCTGTGTGAGGTGCGCCGTGATGTCCTTTGCCCTATCGCCGCGTCTGGACTCGAAAATGTCTTCAGAACTGCCACAAGCGGCCGAAATTTGGCACTCACAAGTTCTGTGGAAAGACATGTGCCGCACAAGCTGCAGTGGCAAAGCCTGTGCGATCGAAGCAGTCGCAGCCACAGCCTGCGAGAGCAGGGCCAAGAAACACGGGTCGCCAGCAAGGGGGACCTCCACCAAAGCAACCGCAATTGTGTACTGTAAGTCACAGCATCGTCGACGCCGATCAATCGCGATCCATCGCTGCTCATCTTCTACGGATGTCGATCTGTAGTATTGTGGTCAGAAGCCCAAGTACAATAACTTTGATTATTGCGGAAAGTCGTGTGCTGCGCTAGCCGGTGCACAGAACAAACCATCCACAGCGCAAAAGGCATCAACGACAAAGCAAAAGCACACGCAAAACGCACCTCCCAATATTGTCAGTACTCCGGCCGCTGTACCTCCGAAAGCCCACAAGGCAACTCAGCCCAAGCCTGCTCTAGTCCAAAGTGACGTCCTTCATAACGTTTGCCCTTGAATGTAAAGTTGACCACGTATCGAATAGCAGTCGATTCCAGTGAGGAAGAGGAGGAAGAGGAGGGAAAAGAAGACGAGAGTGTTTCCACAGATCTAGATGCCTATCCTTCGGATTCAGGGTCTGAACCAGAGGACGACCCAATGCCGGCACCTCAGCCGAGTGCAAAGAGCACATCAAAGGGAAGTAAATCTGGAAGTGGTGCACCGAGCATCCCTCCTGGTATATGTATCATTCCTGGGTGTGGGCAACAGTCTCATGTCGACAGAAATGGCGTGAAGACAAAGTACTGCTCGACGAAGCACCGGGAGTAAGTATCAACTTCCTGGTTGAGCGACACGGTTTACTTACGCGCGGCCACAGAGAAGCAGTCAGGCTGGGATTGGACCTAGCTTGCATCATGTGCCAGCGATACCCACAGAGTAGCTCTGACTACTTCTGCTCGTCTGCGTGCAGGAATCAGTCCATGACAAAGACTTAAGACGTCGACCCTGCTCTGTGCAGTTTTTTGTGCGTTCTGATCCGGTAGTATTAATCCATGTAGTAGTTACGAGTTGTTAGTTAGTCTCCCCGAAACAGACCCTCATCACTGGGAGAGACGTCGAGTCGAGAGTAGAAAGCTGGAAAATCGTTGACTTATTACGTAACAACTCCAAATTATTCTTGGGCTCGTCCATTTTCCTTTCGCGTGCCAACTTATGGGCCGACTACGACGCTCACGAACTCACAAGGCCCAGCGCGATATACACCGGGCCTCTCGTACAAGGGTACGTCTTTTTTATTGGTCTACTCATCAAATCATTTGACGTTCGAGCCAGGCCCGCACAAAAGATCTTGATCAGATACAGCTGATCGACCTTGATCCAAAAGTAAGTTGTTCGACCCCAAACCCCAGCGCTTTCCCCGCGCCCTGCGCGGCGCATCACCCCCCTCCTCTCAGATTAGCTGAGATCAAGGGCTCTGTCCACTTGCATGACAATACGCCCGACCGTTGATGACGGCGGCCCCGTAGACTGTTTGACTTTGAAAACTAATCATGTGTTGCCCCTCTTGCCCCACCCCCGCCTTGCCATGCTGCCACTAGAACCGTGCCGCACTAGAGGCGCAACCCCTCGATTTCGACAAACCGGGTCTAGCCCAGCATTATTGCGTTGAATGTGCCAAGTATGTCACTTTGTCGTCCCGTTTGTCTCTGACTCACCCCTACCTCCTTCCCTATTCGCCTCCTGTTTCAGGTACTACGAAACGGACGCCGCGCTGCACTCACATTGGAAATCCAAAGTACACAAGAAACGTTGTCGTGCACTCAAAGCGCCTGCGTACACCATCGAGGAATCTGAACGTGCTGCTGGGCTGGGGAGAGAGGGAAAGAGGCCCTCGTCCACAGCGGGCACGTGCATGTCTGCCACCGCCTCTGCTGCGCCAGCAGTCATTCATACTCCTGCATAGTCCTCATGTGTTTTGTCGCATGGGTGCATCGCCTATCGATCGCATCGTACAGCACTTTCTGTGGTTGGCTTCCATTGCCAAGAAACATGGAAATCTCACTAGGCATTGCTGCCGACACGTTGAAAGAAGGGGGTTTGAACGGGGGGTTGCGAGGCTCAGTCTGGGCCTATGCGGGTGGCGCTATGAGCGTGAAAATAAAAATTCATCAATTGGCTACCATCGTAAATCGTACATTACGAGTAGTTATGCATGGACTACCATACATTAGCTCTTTTCCTTACTACTAGATTGTGCACATCTACCCCTAGCGAAACATAAGTTAAGAAAATATCCCGTCCTCCTCGACCCTGATAAGTTAGAGATAGTCCCGGCTGAGAGAAGGGGAAAGGAAAGAGCGGATGCCCGCAGAACAATGGGCTAGCCGCCAGAGTGAACTGAATAACTCGCCCTATCTGTCTCTGAATGTCTGTCATACGACTCGGCGTCCGAGTGTCCATCCAACAGTGCCGTCGAGTATATACGTATAGTGCCGTCGTGGCTGCCCGTGGCAAGCATCATCGGATCGTCCGTTGCATAATTCCAGCCAATGCAAGTGAGATCTCCAACGCCAGGAGCATTTTGAGGTCGTATGCAGTGCAGGAGAGCGGCCGTTTCTCTATCCCAGATATGTACGTCGCCAGCTGAGATGGACCGAGATCATTAACGACGACAAACGAGTAACGATGTCAGAAAGAATAGCCACCTTTGCCTGCACAAAGAACAAACTGATCGTCTTTTCCACCGAAATGACACGGGCCAGCAATGTCAACAGTACCCTTGAGCGCAAACGTGTGCTTCAGATTTAGCCGAGACTTTTCGGCACCAAGCTCGACTCGGTCTCTGTCTCGGACAACTTCGAGCTTCCACAGCTGAGGCGCAGCCTTTGACGAAGTGAAGTCGGTGCGTACGCTCAAGCCTACGAATATTTACCTTTTCCGGCGATAATAGAATATCTTTTGTTTTTCTTGCAATACAAATGTCACGGACATCATTGGCAAATGGCGTTTGGCTTCAGCGAATATTAGCCACATATATGTAACGAATAAGGGACATGACCCACCTTTCCCTTGTCCCCGTTTGCATATTGTAAACTGGTAAATTACAGTTAATCGGACCGAAGCACCAAAATTAAACGCATACCAATAATACGCTTCTCGATTCTCGTATGGCGGCTAGGTTGTGGACCCGATGGTGATATTATCGATGGTCCAACGCCGACCAATCGGCAACAGTCCGGTGTCACAGCCACGTTAGTCAACCGGACTTGTCCGAGGTGATAGACAGCCAAAACTTTGCCTTGGAGATCCTGAGAACGACGCGGACGATACGTTAATGGAAACGCACTCTCGCTTAAACAATGGCACTTACGAGTTTCACAACGTCGCTGCCTTCCACAGATAAGAAGGCTACTCAGGATCATCAATGGTCGATTGATCCCTCGGAAACGAAATGTATTACCATTCCCTGTGGGAAGCCATATGATGGACTGGACCGTGTTTTGACGATCTATCGTTTTTTTACACACACCATCCTGTCCTGTCCATCAGGGTCGCTTTCGAAGAGATGTGAATGATCTGACCTCCGACCACACCTTGACCGCACGTGTAAGTCGAGTGAGAAGCGTTCTCCCGTCCGGAGACCTCGTTGAAAGGATCAGCCAGAAAGTAATGTGAACAGAAGAACGATGTCATACCAAGCGACCTGACCAATGAATCCTCGAACGTGCACCAGTATGCGATGGGTAGTAAAGCTGTCCTGGGCAACTAATCAGCACGAGGCAAAAGCATTCCGTTAGGTAACTCACCCCTACGCGGAAGATGACTGATGTCCTGTCCCAACTAATTACATTCGTCAGGCCGCTGTCAGCTAAGCGGTAGGAGTGACTTGCCTCGAAGTCGCCAAGTATTTACCGTTCGGTGAGAACTGAAGATGCCGAACGAGCGCCTGGTGAGCGGCCATCTCTTGCGATGTGTCCAGTGCCTTCAACTTGTCAATGGCGCTAGCTACCCTTACTCCCCGTATTGACGTCCCGGGGTCGGGGAATCGAGGTGACATGAGCATGGCTGCTGACCCAGGGCCTATCGGAGTATTATCAAACGAATGGTTTCTATAAGGGGACATGGGCCGAGCACTGCGAGCAGTGGCTTGCAACATCATTACAGATCGGATGGCATTCGCGAATCGTCGACGAACAACAGAACGGCGAGTTTCAGTAGTCTCATCTGACCGTGCTTCAGTGCTGGACGCTAAATTTTCTGTAGTCACTGAGCAAACCGAAAGTGCAGCCTCATGCTTGATAAACGAAGAGGGCTCCTGGTGGATGACAGAAGATCGAAGAGGGGGACGGCGACCAGTACGAGGCTGAGCGGTCTCTACGATTGCGATTGGGAGTGGGGGCATTTCCCTTTGTTGTTTCGGCTTGACGATCCACCTCGAAAGCCAGTTTGAAAGATGTCTCAGGTACCCTCGTGCGTCCGCGATACGTTTACTGCACCAGTGCAAAGTGATCCGGCTGGCTCGCGCAATACGAGTGTTCGTCAGATGATTGGTTGCTTCAGCAATCACTTCCTCAAGCCATTTTTGCCCTTTGTGTTGGACAAATATCCATCGTTCTGATGCAAACCATGCTGAGACAGCAACGAGACCAAACGACGTCACAGCCTATCATGAAACCGCAAGTAAGAGACTGGAGCATGGAGTGGCCAGATGAATAGACTCGCCGTTAGAACGGTGACTATCGTTGATGTCACAGGTCCCTGAGGAGGGCAACCATGTATATGGATGACGACAGTGGAGTAAGTCTACGTACCTGTCCAGATGAATATGTGAAAAGCATGAGCCCAGCGGAGAAGCAGGCCACGGACATCACTAGGAAGACCAACGGAGACCGTTTGATCCAGATGAGTACCCACCATGGAACCCTATGCCCAGGGGAGCGGCTGAATGATGTCAACGAATTGATTGGATGACGCCAAGAAGACAGGAGAAGAACCTACTACATAGCCTGCTTCCAGGTTAGTCCTAGGAGACTGTTTACCGCCGCCGCAATACTGAACACTAGCGATGAAAACCAGAAAGCATTCACGGAATCCGACAACACATTTCCAGTCGCTGAGAATGAGAATTGTAACGTAGTCGCGGTGACCGCCGAAAAGAATGTTGCGACGGTCGACAAATTCAGTAGATTTGACGCAGCGTGCTGCTGATGGAATCTGATTGTAGGCACACCTGTGTAGGATATTAGTGCACCGCATCCCATATTGCCTCCACACTCACCGATCTCAATAAACATGGAAAGCGTCCCCGTTATGTTGTCAATGTGATCGCCGATCTCCGTAGTGAGGTCGTGTACGTAGCGTTGCACCGCTGGTGAACGAAATTGATCTGGACAAAGAAATCATGTTAGTTCGAATGCGGGGGGGAAGAAGATCACAAGCTAGAGCTGACTTTTGTATTCAGCCAGACACGACGCCCAATACTAGATACAGAAGGGCAGAAGCGTCAAAGGAATGCAAGCGAAGTAAGTGAAACCCGACAAACTTTCAAGTCACCCTCAAATCCCCGCATGGACTGGTTGACGGCCTCATCCGTGAACTCTGGGAACTCGTTAAGGCAATTGAGGAACGTCACGACGTCCTTTGCAAAGCTTTCAAACTGGCTCGGAAGAGTATCTGGTTCCAAGTTGTCCTCCAACACGAGTTTCACGACCGGTGCATGTTGACCACGCCAAGGAGCACGCCGCTGTCGATGCATGAAATTTGGGTTGGGAAGAGCCTCCCGGGGCTGCCGCACAATCTTGCGGGGATATAGGTTGGCAGCGTTTTCCCGAAAAAGAAACAAGATCTTTGTCAACCGTTCGCGTAGCTTGAATGCGGAGGACAGAATCCCGACCGAGCTCCCCAGCTGTCGGGCAGCGTTTGCGAAACCACGAAGCTGACTATGATTGAGAAATAGAAACCAGGTATAATCGTATTACATACCTCTTTGTCGAGGTTGTCTATCCGTCTACGTATTGTTAAGTGATTAATGAGACCATGGCATGCGCCTCGAAAACGTACTTCTCAAATTTGTAGAACTGCTCCGCGCCAGCGTTTGATAGCTTCTCGTCGAGAGAGGTCGCTACAAGGAGCACATCAGACACGTTGCTCCCGTCGAAAAACACGCCACAGCTCACGCAAGTCTTCCTCTAGTACTGGCGGCGAGGAAACATCTAGGATCTGTAAGTACGGGAAATGGGCTCGGGAACATGACGCACCAGGCTCAAACGCGTTGTCGTTACTCAACTCGGAAAGCATATCTATCAAGCTCAGAATGGTCTGCTTCCGTTTCAAAGGATCATTGGACACCATGCGAGCGAACGGACTATGGATACCAGAGGCCCCCTCAGGAATGCCCCGAGCAACATGAGAACCGCCCGCTGTCCTTGCTTGAGCCCCTCTAGAGCGAGACCGAGACCGTGGCATGTTTTCGACCGTGCCTCGTAGCATGAGAAGCGGCTTGATAAAGGAGGGAGCCCGGGGCGATTCTGCCTTTACAAAGGATGGAACTATAAGGTGGGAATTAAGGGAGGTGAACCAAAGAGTAGTTCCGACTTTGAAATGCAAACAGAGCTTCGATGTTCTGGCCATGCCCTCGCGCAGTAGAGAAACGCGAGATTCATTCCTCCGCTCTTTCTCGTATAGTACATGCTTAGCGTTACGAAAGCAATCGGGACACTCAGCGAACTGAGCCAGCGCGTAATTGCCTTGAGGAAGCATGGCGAGATGTGACGGACCCTGAGTCAAGGCCAAGTATAGGAAGCGAGCACGCTCACCATAGTTAATTGAAATCTATCTCGGTCCAGAAAACTCCACGCCGGTCTGCGGAATACATAAAGGCAAGCAATAGGGGGCCATGGCATTCTCGCCGACAGCTGGCGAAAGCGGTGGCAACGTAAAAGTGAAGTGACGACTTGGGCATGGATCTGACGTGCTGATGCAACGTGTCAAGAAGCGCGTGAAATCATGAGAGCGGTCATGATAGACTGCCATCTGCTTCGCAATCAAAACCGGCCAAAAATTGCGATTCATGGGAAGCAGTGCCATCTGGACAGGAACGGCACTTTTTGAAACATTGACGGGGATAACTGAACGTGGCGGGGGATGGGGTGTTGAGGAGAACGGAGGCTGAAAGGAGATGTGGGTGGTGTGGCCCGTGTGTCATGGGAGACGCTTATCCAAAGATACATACCCACGACTGATCGCAGGGGACGACATGGAGGACCGGGGAGGTCGACGGAGCTGTGCGAAGGAGACTTCTCCCACTGGCTGCGGTCTGAGAAGTCTTCCTGGACCTTTACCCGTGGAGTAGAACGATAACGGCTGGGTGTGACCACGGTGATGTCCCATGGCCCTGAAGGCAATGCATGAAATGAACGCTCATTGCGGGCGAGGACAGTAGTAAACCTAAAGATTATAGTTAGCTGTTGGCAAGGCACAACGGTAGAATTAGGAAAGCTTGAACCGTGCTACTAGATGCGTATCCTCTCTTGGAACATTGTGGGTCTTCACTGAACGTCGAAACCGCTTCTTACCACCGTCGCAGAACGGCATTCGGACCCTTCCTCAGTACCATCCGTGCGTGTCTGCTGCCAGAGCCATGTGACAGGTCTTCCGAATAGTACTATTAGATGGAACACGTTCAAGTCGTTTCACCAGGTTCTTCTTCACCTTGAAGCCGACATAATATGTTTTCAAGGTCTGCCATTTCACCTTTCGTTCATTTTCGCCTTCTTCTATTCCCTCAGAAATGAAAACTTCTCGCGCTGGCCTCGACAAAAACCTCGCCGTCCCCGACCCATTTCACGCCTTTTTCTCCTTTCCCATCAGCAAAGGCGGTTACAGTGGCGTCGCGGTGTACACAGACTCGAGGTCGGTCACGCCACTCAAAGCAGAAGAAGGCCTCTCAGGGACCATCCAGCCAAAAGTACCGCTTACGACGGATGAGCGCATATCACATTCATATCCCTCCGCGCTCGAAATGGAACTCATGCCAGACGACCAGGATAATACTCCTTCTGATCTCGTTGCGCTTGATGCGGAAGGTAGAGCCCTCGTGCTCGATTTTGGCCTTTTCGTTCTTATCAATGTCTACTGCCCAAATGAGACATCTGATGCCCGTCTCCCGTTCAAGATGAATTATCACTTCATGCTCCAAGAACGCGTCAATAAGCTCATCGGCCAAGGCCGGGAAGTTATCGTACTCGGTGACATAAACATTTGCGCCACGCCACTCGACCACTGTGACGGGCATCTCGCCAGCAACACGGCGTCGTTCCATGATCACCCCGCGCGAACTTGGTTCCACAACTGGCTTACTCCAATCGGTCGCATGACTGATGTGGTGCGATCATTTTGGCCGAGCAGAAAAGGAATGTACACATGTAAGTCGCGCGTTTTACCTCTCCGTGGCCTTCTTTCTCCTGACACAACTTCTTTCCCCGACAGGCTGGAATACCAAGATCTCTGCTCGGGAGACCAACTATGGGACGCGTGTAGACTACATTCTTGTCACGCAGGGCATACTTCCCTGGATTAAACACGGTGATATCCAACCTATGCTCAAAGGTTCTGACCATTGTCCCATCTACATCGACTTTCACGACGAGATTACCACTCCGACCGGGCACAAGTTGTCTATCCGTGACCTGATGCCCGTGGACAAGGCAGCTGAGCCCCCTCGGCTTGCGGCGCGACACTGGGACGAGTTCTCCGGCAAGCAGACGTTATTATCCTCGTTTTTCGCACAGGGGGCCAAGATGACAGCAGCGCCGCCAAGCGATAGGGCCAACGATCCGCAACCGCCGGGATCGCCGAATCCGTGCTCATCGCAGGCGCCGGCTATCTTATCCGCTCCCCAGTTCCCCGATGCTGTGCCACCAGACCACGCTCAGGATCCAGACTTTGTCCATACTTCGGACCCTCTTCTATTCTTAACGACCACGACCAGGTGCGGACCTACCCCCACGCCTTCTCCCTCTGAGAGCGGTGGCGACCCCGAAAAGAAATACATTGCACCCCTGAAACGCACCTCGACGGATCCGCCAACAGCAGTCGCGTCGAAACCGAGCAAGAAGCAAAAGAAAGATAAACCCAATGTTTCCCACCCAGACGCTGGATCGGGATCTGGACAACGCACACTTGCTGCATTCTTCGCTCCCTCCCAGTCCCAATCGCAGCCACATCTCCACCATCCATCGGCGTCGCAGACGCAATGTAATGCATCTGCGGATTCACCCTTGCCCTCCTTGGATGGCAATCTTGCCACGAGCTGTCTGGAATCAGACTATCAGCTCGCACTCCGCATCGCCTCCTCCCAAGAAGCAAACGCGCCACCGATAACCAGCTCCATGGCAAACGGATCATCTTCGAAGAACAAACAGGCGTGGTCGCAGCTCATGGCACCCATCCAACCTCCCAAATGCATTGTCCACGGCGAACCAGCGAAGGAATACACTGTGAACAAACAGGGGCCGAATAAGGGAAAAACATTCTTTATCTGTTCTCGGTACGTCCTCGGGAACTTGAATGTCGTTATCGTCAAGTAATGCTGAATTTCATGTGTTCCCGGCTCCTCACATTATCCGCACCGGTCGCCTACTGAAACGGCGGCGGACATGTAGCCCAGTGGGACCTGGTTATGACAAGGGCAAAGGGGACCGGCCCCGCGAGGAGGTGGACCATGCCTATCGCTGCAACTTTTTCAAGTGGTCTGCTGACGTGAGACGTGAAACGCTCAAGAAAAGAGGGGGGTCTTAGCTCACGCCTATCATTCGTGTCCCATCATCGCATCAAACCCTGCATCACGCACAACATATACTTGTATAGGTGTAACATAATACGGTCGCCGTTGCGGACGTGCGTCTTCCCGAGCCTGAGCCTGAGGTAGTCCGATGGCGTGATTGCAAATAGCGTGTAACCCGCCAGCACGAGGAGATTGCAATCAAATCAGTGCCATGCGTAACCCACCGAGTAATGGCTGTGGCTGTTTCAGCTCCCACCGCGGACCTGCTTCTTTACCGGGCCAACGGAGGTTTAACCTACAAACGGGTGTGGAGTCAGCAAACCAGGTTTGCGTGGCGTGATTCATCCTCACTGTGGCCGCGAACCGCAGAGATAACGACGCGTGTACCAAGTGGCAAACGGTGCAGGTCATCGTTTGCAGCAGCGGTCATGAACGACACAGCACTGGCCTCCGATGGCAAGATCAAATGCACCAGTGTTGTCAAGTGCCCGCTCAATGAACGTTGCAAAAGGTAAGTGAGCTGCCCAGAGTATTGGAATCGAAGAGGATGGATGGCACAGCTCCACAGGCCAGCGAAGATCCCACACGATCACCAATCAGAAATAAGAGAGGCAGTCACCAGAGAGCATGCGTGGATGATCGACCCACCTTCGAATTCCTGTACGGAATATGGTTGTCTCCTTTCGCCCCCCCTTCTCGCCTGGTGC
Source organism: Tubosaeta aff. alveolata (assembly GCA_038094535.1). Taxonomy (NCBI): domain Eukaryota; kingdom Fungi; phylum Basidiomycota; class Agaricomycetes; order Boletales; family Boletaceae; genus Tubosaeta; species Tubosaeta aff. alveolata. The sequence goes on from JBBPUG010000071.1 coordinate 14,458, forward strand.
AACGATGACGTCCCGTAGCGCGCTGAGGTTGCAATTGATGTTGGGTGGCTCTTTGAGGCATTCCTTGTGTTCTGCCGCGCCACCGAGTTTAATTGGTCACTTCCAGTCAGATCGACGAGATTGAGGCTCCATGTATGTCCATTATGCCCAGGATTCGAAGAGGGAAGACTGAATGTGACCGAGACGAACGTTCATGTAAAGGCGTCGTCGCCACAGTGCGCCGCGAACGCGGGAGTGACGAGACTCGGGTGTGCGCGGAGGGACCGTATTGACGTCAGTCACTTGCGTACTGACGCCATTCACGGTCTTCCCGTCCTTGGTGTTTGTGCTTCCTCTCGTCACATTCATCTGTCCTGAGAAATTTGCTGATCGTCTAATTGCACAATCTTTTATTTTCCATCAGTGACAATCGAACAAAAGAGGGAACTCCAATCGGGAGACATTCACCTTTTTCAAGAACCATCCCTCAATAGTATGCTCCCAACCTTTGCTACTGACTGCGTCTGCAGCTCTCACCATTTCGTTGACAGCGCGGGGTACCATCTCCCGGTCCTCCGTCCGTTACGATCCCAAGCTATTGTCTGCGACTGCAGTTCCCAACATTCCGCTGACGGTGCGGGTCGTCATCTCCATTGTATCCACTGTCTATGAAAGGTTATTAGACCTGAGACACAAGGTTTGGGATGAACTTACAGAACAACCCCATACTGTGGAACCGACCTCACAAGAGGCGAACACACAGCTGTTGTGCGTCCAGAAGTTAGAACTTCATGCATATATGTACCCATGATGAGCTTTGGCCATGCAATAGAATGAGAACGCAGAGATCGCTTTCGTTCCTGACTCATTCCATTTGTACTTGAGAAGTTTCTTGGTGCGCTCGCTCGTTAGGAGACATGATATTTGCTACGAAACCTTTTGTATAGACCTCGCCACTTTTAATACCAATCGCGGCGCGTTTTGGTCGGATGGGAAAGCAGACGCACGAACTACAAACCCGAAAGTTTCCTTTGAGCGACTGGGTCTTGTTGTGCAACTTCTTGCGAATCATGTCGTCTCTTGTTCCAGGAAAGTTATTCGTCGCGGACTGATGGTTGAGGTATTGCTGAGAAGCGGTGGACGCTTCAGTATCGAGCAAGCGCATTAAAGAGGCTTGGGTGACCATGCAACACCTCGAAAACTGGGTCAGAAAGTGAGGGGACACCATTCCCTTGAATGCTCAGTATCCACGACGTTTCGCCAACGTCTTCGCTCACCCCACGGGATACCCGACTGTGCGCGGTCACTAGTTATACCTTGGACCTAGTGAAATGGATCACGGAACGTAGTACGAACCTGAGAATGAACCTACATCTGACAATTTTCCTTTCTGTCGGAGAGCCGATGGAATCATGTCAATCCACCTGGGGAAAACGTTATGGAATCAATAAAGGCTTTATAAGATTACTGTACAGATATCATGTACGATCTTTGCTTAGGGCTGCCCAGCGGTGCGTTTGTACCCGTTGACCCGCACCGGGCGGTCGTTCCCCTCGCTGCGACGGAGAGGGCATGACATCTATAAGTTGACTTCACGATGCGACATAGTACACTTGACGTGGAGGCTGGAATCATATACGGAAAAGTATGCACTCACTCAAGGACAAACTTTGTAACGAAACACTGGAGCTGGAAGTCATCGACTGACCTTCGTGGAAAGTCTCCGAAATCCAGTCGACGACTTCAAGAATGATCAGCGTACTAGTACTAGTGTCAGTGCTGCCTGCCAACTTGGCTGGAAGCGGTCACGTGTAAGCCCATTCCGATCGCCTCTTGACACCGACAATGAGCAGTCCAAACGCCGAGTCCAGTTCTAGCGCTCCCCCCAAACCGTCGTTGCCCCCGGGTATGGTCATCGGTCCAGACGGTAAGCCCTGCAAAATCTGCACGGCTTGGAGGAACTGGAAACCGAGAACGTCATCGTCCAGCTCGGGGAAGAAGACGACGGCAACCATGATGGCCACCCTCGCGTCTGGCGCTGGTCTCAAGAACGAGCCTGATCCAGACACACGCCCCGCAGACTGCCCCCCGGACGTCGAGCAGCTGGGCAACGCGGCCTGGACGTTCCTACACGCGATGGCTGCTTACTACCCTGAGCGCCCCACACCGTTTCAACGCGCCAACATGCTCAGCTTGCTGCACTCCTTGCCAGTGCTCTACCCCTGCTCTCACTGTGCGACACACCTAGGGGAGCAGATGAAGCATCACCCGCCAGACGTGAGTGGACGCGCAAGGCTGAGCTGGTGGTTATGTGAGAGACACAATGAGGTGAACGAGAGACTTGGGAAGGACAAGTTTGATTGCACCAAGACAGACGAGAGGTGGAAAGATGGTCCTCCGGATGGCAGTTGTGACTAGGGGCATCAGTGAGTTTTGTTGGCATGTCCTGGACATTCATTCCGATAGATTTCGTGCCAACAGGTAGACAAGACCTTAGACGCGCACTCCGAGAGACATACCAGGTGGTATTTATTATCCAGATCAATCGTTGATTAGACATACCGCTATTGGCGAGTCGTTATTATTCCCTGGTGGTTATGAATCGTATTCTCGGGCAGAGCAGAACGGCTTCATCGGCAATGAATGAACATATTCATGATTTAGTTCATGTCTACTTTGAATGGCTCCTTATTTAGTGTCAAAGTACACGTTTCCTTATCCAGACTACGAAGACGATGTCGTCAAAGGACTCTGATCGTATCAGCGCTGCACAACAGACGCTCGATAGTAAGTTCATAGCCACGCCTAGTTTGAACGAGACTCACGGCGCTAGCCCTCTTTGACATCTCGCAGCTACTGAACACGCAACTCGACAAGGAGACACTGGCGACTTGCGTGGGTATGATTGAGAGTGGGGTCAATCCAGAAGCTCTTGCGGTACGCAGACACCGTCGCCGCCTTGGCTCCCAGTTCATGTAGCAACCAAAGGCTGTTATCCAGGAACTACGCCGTGAAGCAACGGTGCTGAATAGCCAGAAACCCTCCACATCGGATGGCCGCTGAGTCGCATCCTCGACCCACTTTGTTTGAATTTTAGGATGTTTGAGGCAGACAGACAGATTTGGTTGACATCGATGGTGTTCTAGTCAGTACTAGTTATCAAAGTAAAAATGTGAAAAAAGCGGTGTGAGGTGTTCTCAAACGACGGACTCGACTTGCAACTCAGCTCTTCCTCTCCACCAACACGACGGCGGCAGCGGTGACCGCGACGACCACAGCGACGACGACGACGACGACGCCGACGACCTCCGCCACCATCCCACGTTTTCCACCCTGCCTCATGCATCCTTCCCAGCTCGAGATCCAACGTGAAGTAGAAGCTCTTCGCGACATCAGACGAAGGTCATCAACTCAAGGTGGTCCCGGCGCTCTCATTCTCGATCCTGATCTCCCAAATCCCTCCTCCCCACCGTCTCCGACCGCCAACTACTGGTCGCCTACTCAGCAACTCAACGACGGCGACTCAAGTAGCGGCTCCCATGAAGATAGCTCAAGCTCAGAGGAACCCGCAACCTCCTCTGATGATCCTTTCCATCTTTTCTGGGTTCCCGCTCGCCTCCACCCCGAAATTGCTCCGGCAGAGTTTCGTGCCTTTCTCAAGGAACATGCTCGCACACCCCCTCCAGATAGCCCGACCGCCCCAGGCCGATCGTTAACCACATCTTCTCCCAGCCTCGAGCGCAAACGCTCCATGCTTAGCAGGCAGTACCAACCTCCTGAGAATGAGAATGATGACGTCGAAGAGGAAACTATCGTTCCAATCCGCCGCAATCGTACAGTCCTTGGCCATGCTGGCCCACAGCTCACCATAAATGATTTGCAACGCCTCGAGGAGCTCGCAGAAGAGGCAACTAAAGACGGCGATCCCACAAAATTCAGGACGGTCCTCAGACGTACCCTCAGTCTCAACGTTGCCCCTTCAAGTGAGTCATCCGTACCATAACACTTGCAACGGTGTTGGCTCAAAGCTGGTTGTGTGTCCCATCTAGCCATCGACAGGATGGATGACATCCCACCTATGCCGGATGAAGCTGATGCACCCATCATTGTCCCTCCACCTGGCCAAATTCTACGCCGTGCCGCCCGAACCAAGATTCGCAAAGCTTCGATCGCCCAAGCAGGGGATGGCCGTGGATTTTCTGCTCGCAGACGTAGGACAGGACCCAAGGCCACGGAACAACGCACATCAAGTGACTTGTCCTCAAACGATCACACGAGCGAACAAGCCGACATACCTGAGCAAATCAGACGTCCTCGCACCTTCTCCAACGAAAGTATCACCAGTGACGAATATCCCCCTCCTCGATCCGATCCTTTCAGCGAAGAAACCTTGATTTACGAGGCGTACGCAGATGCTGAGAGTGACATCGCGCCTCCCTTTCAAACTTTCCTGCCTCCTCAACCACCTGCGTTAGCCTTATCTCCTCCAGTGGATGAGGCCAAATCGCCTTTTGTGGACGTGACATCCGAACTACCCTCGATCCATCCTATTCCGGGACCAGAGTTGCAGCATCCTCAGCCTCAGAGAATCAACATTGCTGCATCAATAGAAGAGACTCCGCGTACACCTTCTCCGGAGATCACTCTTGTACCAACCACGGAGGAGACCGCTGTGGCACCGACATTTTCTGAAATTCCTGTCGCCACGGAGAAGCTGGCTAGTCCCTCACAAAAAAAGGAAAAGGACAGGAAAGGGCTTTTTGGAAAGTGGGGTGGCGACAAGAACGGTAAGAGACTTGCAAAAGCGGAAAGAGAACGTGAAAAGGAGGTACAACGAGCTGAGAAAGAAAGGGAGAAGGAAAAGGAAAAGGAAAGCGGCTTCTTTGGCTCATTGTTTAGCAGCAAGAAGAAGCAAGACGATGCGCCTCCTCAAACTACCGGATTCACGGGATCAGGGCGCGAAACAGCCGCTGCATTACTTGGGTCGTCCAAGTCGTCCAAAGGATTACCCACGTCGCCCTCTCCACAACTGGGTTTACAGGGACCGTATGCCAGGTACCCAATCCATGTCGAACGCGCCATTTATCGCTTGAGTCACATCAAACTGGCGAATCCGAGACGGCCTCTTTATGAACAGGTGTTGATCAGCAATCTCATGTTTTGGTATCTGGGCGTCATCAATAAAACCCAGAATCCAACGCCAGCGACACCCGCGGCTCAAGGCGCGGCGCCAGGACAACAAGTCTCTGATCAAGAAGAGGCAGAAAGGCGAGAGGCGGAGGAGCGACAGAGGGTGGAGAACGAGCGCTTGGAGCAGGAGAGACAAGAACGGGAAAGGGAGCAGAAGGAAAGGGAGCGCGAGAGGGAGAGGGAGCTACAGCAGCAACAGAAAGAAAAGTCTCGCCGGGGCTCCTTGACGAAATCGAATCCTGCACAACAGGGTGGTCGACGCGCGGGAGAAATCCTTGTTAAAGGCCCTCAGTATGAGATGCAGCACCGGGTCATGGAACAGGAATACCACGCACCAGGGTACGGGTACGGGCCCCCGCCTCCTGGTGCTGTCGCTGCTCCGCGCATACACCGACAGTCCAGTCCACCTATCAATCAATCCCAACCAATCGTTGAGTCCGACCCTGCGGTGTATATGTATTCCGGAGGCATGGACCCACACCTTCCGCCTGGCGTCAGTCCAAACGCGCCGCCGGGACGTCGGTTATCACCCCCCTCCTCACCACCCGCCAATGGACCTCTTGAATCTCTACAAGCGTTCCCAACACATCGCTCCCGATCACCGCCTTCTCATAACAGATATTCTCCGTCATCTTCACCTGGTCGAGCGCAACCCTCTAGAGGCGCAACGCGCTCTCTATCGGCTACGGTCACCTCAGGCATCCCCCAGTCCGCAGATGGGAAAACGAGGAAGGCGGTGAGCGCTCATGCAGTTGCACCGAATGGGAAACCGAGAGCGAGCATCGGAGGTGTACCTATGCCGAGGGGTGAAGAGGAAGACGTACCGCTTGCCCTGTACCAACAACAACAGCGACGACGGTGAACGCTCGAGGTGCGCGTTCCACTCCGAGCAACGCCTTGTATGCTCACACCCTCTCCCGACAGGACATTCGCTTTCTTACGTCCCGTTTTCAATTCAGCCGATCTAGCCAGTTGTTGTGCGTCCATAATATCCCCAGTACTATTCGATCCATTCGAACTTTGTCGTGTTCCCATCCTAGCCCCAAGCGTACTCCCGTCCAGACGAGGACTTTTGACTTTTTTTTATCATACCACCTCATTGCTCAACATTCCCTCTCTTCCTTGCATTTCTCATTGTGTATTTCATGCGTGTCGTCCGTCGTCGTCTGCATTGTTTTCGTATGGGAGGCGGGTTGACATGACTGATCCGACGGATGACGTTGAACGTCGCTTGTACTTTTTTTTTTCAGTTTTCTCCATTATAGCGGACGCTGTTCATCATAAGGATTTATTAGAGTGGTGACGCCAATTAACTTGGTGTTTTCGTGTTCAGCTCCGCAGTGTCACTCAGGGGTATTTCCTAAAATTGCAATATTTTTTTTCCGCTGACGTCAGAGGAATGAAAAGGACTGGAAGTTCGATCACTTAAATACCGCACCCTCACCACCATTTCCTTTCTTCCCTTCCCTCCATCGCCCTCGCCATCATGAACAGGGTCGCCTCTCAAAAACTAGATCTTTCCTTATCGCAAGTTGGAACGACCGAGAGTGATATCGCCCCAATCACTCCGAAGACACCCGCGGACGAAGGCAAGGAGTTCTTCTTGGGCCAACGATTAGAGGGCGAACAGCCTATTCGTGTTTATGAACTTAGACTCGATCCTGATGGCGGACCCAACAAACAACGATCGGCAAGTTTGCCTTTATTTAACTTGAATGCCCGCTTATTCCGCGAACGCAGTACATTCGTCTTCCACCTGCATACGTACCCTACATCCTGCGGGTTTCCTTGGATGCCGGAACACCCGCCTCAAAGAATGGCGTATTTAGAACAAACTTTCCACTCGACGGAGGCTCGTTTGAGCGCTACAAGTTCGCAGATCGGAGGTAAGTTAGAGGATCACGCTATTGAACTACCTAATCCACCCACTCAGATTGCCTGTCGATTTTTCCAAGCCTATCCAAGTCGATCTCCCCATATCTCATGCTGGCGCATTCTGTTATTGGATCGAATACGATAGCGATCTGCCGGGGCAACGCGTCAAAGGAAGGGAGGGTTATTTCAATGTCGATCCCATCCTTCGTGTTCCCGCTCGCTCGAGTATCCTCTCCCCCGATCTCAAGCCGCTCTCGCCCACCGATAAAGGCGCACAGATTTTACCAGAATACGTGAACTTGCCACTAGATGGAATCGCGATGTTGACACTCGTATCAAAGTGGATGGGCCAAATCACAGAATGGAAGAAGCACTTTCGAGAAGCCAGTGAACGTGGCTACACAGTATTGCACTGGACACCTCTTCAAACCCGTGGCGCTAGTGACAGCCCGTACTCTATCAAAGATCAGAAGAGCTACGACCTTCGCGTCTTTGATCCCTCCGTCGAGCCTTCAGCTACCGCCATTCTTGTGGAAGACGTATTGCGAGTAGCCAAGGAGGAATATGGTCTCCTGAGCCTGACGGATGTGGTCCTTAACCATACTGCCAGCGACAGCGAGTGGCTCGTTCGCCACCCCGAGGCAGGCGAGTCTTAGTTAAACTCACCTTCTCGCCGTTCTCATTCAAGTACAGCTTATAGCCCATCGAATACCCCCCACCTAACTCCTGCGTTGGAACTGGATGATGCAATACTCGAGTTCTCGGGATCACTCCAAGATAGCGGGTTGCCTACCCGCGTCGCATCCGAGAGAGACATAGATACGCTCATAAGCGCCTTGGAAAGGCATTTAAAGTCGAAAGACATGTGGCAGTTCTATGTCCTCGACGTACAAGAAGAGGTGGCTGCCGTCCTGAGTGCACTATCATCCGGTTCAGTTGTGCCCTGGGACGGCCAAGACGTCAGCGGCAAACCTGCACCCCTGATTGCAGACATCGTCCGGGCTTCTAGTTCGATCCGTGGCCTTGGCGCACTGACGTCGCGATACTGTGCGTATGTCGACGGAGGGGTAGCCGCTGGGATCATGAGGGCTGCCCTCGGCGACACGGTGGATGGTCGAGCGCTAGCTGAGCATTGGAAACGGGTCGTCGATGTTTTGAATGTTTCACTCTACGCGGATTGGGCAGGAGACACCCAAACAGCGCTGGACGCTATCAAGACTAGACTGAAGTATATTCGGCTCGACCCGAACGGGCCTAAGCTTGGAGAGATTTCCATGAAGTGTGCATCCCTCATTTCTCATAAATTGTCGACTGACATTACGTCGGTCAGGTCACCCCTGGTCGAGCCGTACTTTACACGTCTCCCGGGGTTTGAATCCAACCCTGCTTTGTATTCCGTCGCGAATAATGGTTGGATATGGAATGCTGATCCATTGGTGAACTTTGCTCTTCCACCTTCTAAAGCGTACTTGCGCCGCGAAGTTATTGCCTGGGGCGATTGCGTAAAACTTCGCTACGGCTCCTCCCCTTCGGACAACCCGTGGTTATGGGCATTCATGACTTCATATGTCACCGATCTTGCGAAGGCATTCGATGGGTTTCGTATAGACAACTGTCATTCGACTCCATTGCATGTTGGGACTGCCATGCTCGACGCCGCACGGAAAGTGAATCCAAACTTGTATGTTTGCGCAGAGCTCTTTACCGGGAGTGAAGAGACGGACCTACTTTTTGTGAGGAAGCTGGGAGTCAACAGCTTAGTCAGGGAAGCCGGGAACGCACCGGATCCCAAGGAGCTCTCGAGGATAATGTACAGATTTGGGTTGGCGAAACCGATCGGTATGGTCTGCCTCGACACTGCATCAGATTGACTCACTTGGTCACCCATTCCTAGGGTCCATGGACGACGCATGCTTGTCAAGTGTGCAGGAACTTGCCCCTCCCTTTGGCAAAGGACCCACTCGCCCATGTATCGTCACCCCTCTCTACGGATCCATTCCGCATGCGGTCATGTACGACCTCACGCACGACAATGAATCTTACCGTGACAAGTTTACTGCTGAGCACGCCCTCTGTGTGGCAGGGATTGTCACATTCGGATATTGCGCTGTGGCGTCTGTCAAAGGATTCGACGACCTCTACCCCAAGCTTTTGAGCTTGGTTGGGGAGAAAAGACTGTACGGCGTCACGGATCTCCGAGAGGGATCCGGAATCGCGAGGGCAAAGAGGGTGCTAAATGGATTAAGAAGAGAGATGGTGCTTGCTGGATATGAGGAAGGCCATGTCTTCCAGGATGGTGATGCAAGTACCTACGGCTTATTTTCCATGGGTATGAGCGTTGACGAATTCGATGTGCGACAGTACGTTACCATTCACAGAGTTCACCCAAAGACACAAAAAGGATATTTAGTCGTTGCTCACACTGCGTTTACCAAACGGCCGAAGGGACGAGGACGAGGTGAGTAACTCCGGTTTGGTGTCTTACAAGTTGGTCACAGATTTCGACAGTAAACCCTATCGAATTGCGTCGAACGCGCGCAAAGTTCATTTGTGGCTTCGCCGTCGAATTTCAATCTTACGAAGCTCCCCGAAACACGGATGTGATAAAGGGTATGCCCAGCAGACTCATCGACTTGCCCGAGGTCCCAGCCACCCAGAAATCAATTTCGGGTGACTCTGTGTGTTCTATCATTGTTCCCGACTACTTTCCCCCCGGCAGTCTCATGATATTCGAGGTTGAGGCCGAACAAGCGGATCCTACGTTAGACACTTTTTGTGCAGACGCTAACATAGCTGCGATCGCATTTTCGTCCCTTGATCTAGCGGATCTGAACGTCGCGTTATACCGCGCGGAACCGGAAGAACGGGATGCAACTAACGGGAAATTCGGCGTGTACGAGGTTCCTACTTTCGGTCGGTTAATGTATTGCGGACTGGAGGGATGGATGGGATTGTTGCGGCCCATCATGGTTACTAATGATCTGGGCCATCCGCTATGCGAAAATTTGAGGCAAGGGACGTGGGCTCTGGACTATACCGTTGAGAGGTTACTACAGTAAGTATTCACTATGTTTTCTCCGTCATCATTGACCCAAAGGGACAGTCAAACGGATAGACACCCGAACCTAGTCGATCCCGCTCGATGGTTACAAGAGAGGTTTGAAAGGATTAAAAATGGGGTCGCTCCTCACCTGCGGCCCAAGTTCTTCGCAATCACGATATCCACGGCTTATAAGGCCGCTCGAGCAGCTGCTCTAGAACAGTTCTCCGAGTTCGTATCTACGGGGCACGAGTTTACCCAGGATCTTGCCCTTTGCGCTGTACAGATGTATGGGCTTGTCCAATCGGCATCGCTGGACCCGAATAAAGCTATACCATCACTCGCTGCTGGATTGCCTCACTTCAGCACCGGATGGGCAAGATGTTGGGGAAGAGACGTATTTGTCTCACTGAGGGGGCTTTTTTTGACGACAGGGAACTACGCAGGAGCGAGGAAACATATTTTGGCATTCGCCTCGACCCTGAAACATGGACTTATCCCAAATCTGCTGGATTCATTGAGGAACCCGAGGTAAGTCGCGATCGCGACTGCGCCGACTGGGTGGTGACCTTGTCCAGGTATAATTCGCGGGATTCGCCCTGGTGGATGCTGCAAAACATCCAGGACTACGTCAACATGGCTCCTGATGGTATCTCTATCCTTTCGGAGGGTGTTCGTCGCCGTTTCCCCGTAGACGATAGCTGGGTGGCGTGGAATGATCCTCGGGCGTACGCTTATACTAGTACGCTCGCTGAAATTATCCAGGAGATTCTCCAGCGGCACGCATCGGGGATATCGTTCCGCGAATACAACGCGGGCCCAAACTTGGATTCACAAATGAAAAACGCAGGGTTCAAGATTGACATCCGTGTTGATTGGAAGACGGGGTTCATCTTGGGAGGGAACGAATATAATTGCGGAACATGGATGGATAAGATGGGAGAGAGCGAGAAGGCAGGAACGAAGGGAGTTCCGGGCACTCCGAGGGACGGAGCTCCGATCGAGATTATTGGATTGGTGAAGAGTACGTTGAGGTGGTTGGATAGCCTTGTGAGGGCAGGCACGTTTCCTTTCGAAGGGGTTGTTGCTTCCAGTGAGTCACTATCTGTGACGTCAGGATGTTGCTGACTGGGCGGAAAGTTGATGGAAAGGACAAGCTCGTCACTTACGGCGAATGGAATGACCTCATCCAAAAGTCATTCGAGCATTACTTTTACGTTCCTTTGGGTAATTGGTCAAACAGCTTGTTCCGCATTACTCAAGCTAATGCATGGCACAGATCCCGCCGAAGATTCCCGGTATGCGGTTAACACGACACTTGTGAGTCGCCGGGGCATCTACAAGGATGTTTACGGCTCTGGACGCGGACGCGAATGGTCCGACTACCAGTTTAGACCTAATTTTCCGATTGCGATGACTGTTGCCCCCGAGTTATTCGAAGAAACACATGCTTTGCATGCGCTCCGTCTCGCCGACCAGGTCCTGCGAAGCCCATTGGGTATGAAGACGCTGGATCCAGACGACATGCAATACCGCCCATATTATGATAATTCAAACGACTCGGAAGACGGGGCTATTGCTAAAGGGCGGAATTATCACAACGTGTGTGCAGCGCTGCAGACACGGAGTTGTACTGATCCGAGATGGTGTCAGGGCCCGGAATGGGGTTGGCCGCTTGGATATTTCTTGCGAGCGTATCTCTACTTTGATACGCGGTCGGGTGCGGGTAAAAATGTGCGTTTTCTGCATGCGTTGTGGAAGGTGAATGACAGTCTCTAAGGACCCCCTGCACACACTGCACTATTTGCACGAAGCGCTACTTGCGCCGCGACACCACATCCAACGCGACGCTTGGGCTGGTCTTCCGGAGCTGACGAACAAGGACGGGGCGTATTGCAAGGATTCGTGTAACACGCAAGCGTGGAGTGCGAGTACGCTACTAGACTTTTTGGAGGAGGTGGCCAAGCTTAAGTCAACTTAATGATAGTACGTACAAGGAGAAGTGTGTGGCGTTGTTTGTATTGATCTCAATGAATACTTGTGATACGCGATTCCCTTGAAATCCTCCGCTTCTTGGAGGCGGAAGAAAAAAAAAAAGACTCGACTTAGTTTTCTATGTCTTTCTTTGGTTTCGAGACGAGCAATCTAGAACAGGACAAGAAGAAATTCTTGGAGGGCGGCCTGCAAGAATCAGAGGACCTTGCCGTCTACACCTGGGGCGAGGAGAGCTACGACGGTCTGGGCGATGCCCTCCAAGAGGGCGGCGATGAGCTGAACGACGAGACTTTTGGTGGGACTAGCGTCGTCGGTCAGTCTGCAATCTCAGATCTGACACCCACTGACAGGCATCTCATCGCAGGCAGGGACTTTGATTTTTCAAGTCAGACCTTCCCAGACTCAATTGGCAGACTCGACCACCGCACGACACCACAAGAATCTCCGAGAGAGCGTACGCCAGCCCAGGAGCGTACTTATGCTGCTCCGAAGCCTTCTGAGCGGGGTAAGCCACCTGCTCTTCCCAGTTCGCATTGACTGCATGTTCTCTTCCTCGCCTGGCAGGCATCTCCCCGGCACCTGCTTCCATACCTTCGGCCCCGCACTCGCTCGAGGCGATCTGGGATGACAAGTCTCCATTTTCGATGCTCCGGGGCGCCAATGGTGCCGCGCGTCCCACGGATCATCGACCCTTGTCTGCAACCAGGCAGCCGACATCCTCGCTTGTTTATGGCCAACAGACCTCCGCAGATCCCCATCGTGCTTCTGATCAACAGCTGCATCAGCCAATCTCGCACGGCGCTAGCCCCCATGGTGCGCGCACCTTGCAGGAGATCGAGGCCGAGATGAGGCTCGTGGCGCAGCAAGCCCGACAGCGCCAGGAGCTCGAGCTCAGGCAACGAGAGCGGGAGAGATTGGCAGAGGAGCAGATATTGCAGCAGCAGCAACTTCAACTTCGGGACCAGGAACGCCTCCGTCTCTTGCAGCTCCAGCAGCAGCAGCTCGTCCACCAGGAACAGCAGCTCCGTCTTCACCAGGCTCATCAGCAGCAGGTGACCCCTCCGCCGCGGCTGATGCACCACGGCCAGCAACCGTTGATGCCGAGGACGCAATCGCCGCGGTTCCACCAGCAACACCAGCACCAGCAGCAGATCTTGATGCTCCAGCAGGAACAGGAGCGGCAGCAGCAAGAGCGGCTCAAGGAGCTGCAGGAGCGCTTGCGGATGGAGGAGCTTGAGAGGCAGCTTCGTGCGCAGCAGCTCTCGCAGCTACAACATCAGCCGTCGCTCCAGGCGCGCCGACAAGCGAGCTATGCCGACCTCCAGGCGCTTCAACAACGTCGCACACACTCGCCCTCCGCGTCCACGCTGGGCAGTGAACTTCCGTTGATCAATCAGCACAATGCTCAGTTTTTACCGCAGAGCATCCAGCTTCAGCAACGGCTCTTGTCCGAGATGGCGCAGGCAGAGTTTATGCGCGACATGCAGGGCATCAGTCAGGTGGAGCAAGAGGCACTCAGGGCGGAAGCCATGCGCAAGATCATGGAGACGGAGCGGATGGAGGAGAAGCGGCGGAGAAAGGCGGCCAAGATCGCTCACATGGTGCGTCTCCCCACTGATCGCATGGGCGTGGTGGCTGGAACCATGTCTACAGTCACGCTATAACGACCTTATGACACAATCTGACAAGGACTTTATAACCCGCATTCAAGTATCACAGCTCGTTACTCAGGATCCGTATGCAGAAGACTTTTATGCGCAGGTGTATGGTGCCATTCTCCGTTCTCGGATGGGTCTTCAACCGGGCGCCGACTCGGAACGCGTGTTGAAGTTTGGAAGCGGGGGCGGTGTAGGGTTGGGTATGCCGGGGCAGAAGACAGGTGGGAGGAGACCGAACGCAATGCAAAAGATGGAAGCACAGGTGGAGAGGATTGTTAATAACGCCAGGTTGAGGGAAAGGGAGAAGGGGCTGCACTGTGAGTCCTCGAGGTCGAGTTCGAGGCTGAAACACTCACTCGCATATAGCATTGCACAGTCTTCAGGGTGCCCTTGGGAAGACGTCGGGCCGAAGCTACAAAGCTGCCCCGCGGCAACTCCTTCAGGTAGACTCCGCGAATGCAAATGCCACTCTTTCGGGCGCACACCCCCACATTTCGAGGGAGGATGGACAGAGCCACAACCTTGGTAAAGACAGCGATGGCGCACGGGAAGCAGCGAAGCTGGGGCGGGAGGCTTTGGGTGACGTTGCCGGCGTAAGCTGGTTTCTTTTCCGTGACTGTCTTTTCTCATGACGTACGTTCTTGTAGCAAGATGGTGTGGTCCGAAAAGACCCTCTGACGCAGCGTCAGGTGCTTGTTGCGCTCGAGTCGCTGTACGATCTTGTCCTCAATATCGAACAATTGAGGCGGGATCAACCTCTTGAGGAGGATATGGAAGCAGTTGCTGCGTGGTGCGTGTTACTGTTCTGTGAACCGCATGACTGTTTGCTGAACGGACCCACAGGGAGGAAGAGTATGAACGCCTCTCCGAGGAAATATGGGTTGGTTTGAAAGTCATGGTACCTCTCGAGACTAGGTGGGCTTTTTGCTCCATTGCAATATGGGACGAGCTCATATTCGCATAGTGACCCTCATCCTTTCATCTCCTTGCTCACGCCAGCAAAAGGCAAGAGAATCTTACCGAGACTTAGTCGACATGTTCAACCTGCGCGCATGCTCACCCTCCTGACGCTCCTCGTCGCTTGCTTCTCTCAGCTGGACGTCATCAAATATGCTCACTTGCTCGACCTTCCCGAAGACTCTCACCTGCATGCACAGGCTAGATCCCCTTCATCCAATGGCGATGCTAACCCACCGGATAGAGACGAGGTGGAAAGGCAGACACAGGCCTTCCTCGGAAGTGTGTTGCAGAGCATTTTACCCGTCGTAGCCAGAGCAGAGCTGAGGCTTATCGCTGGCCTTTTGGGGTTGCTATTGGATAGGAACGACACGGTGTTGATCGCTCAGACTAGGGTACGTGGTATTACTTTGAGAAGATCAAGAGAACTGAGAGACTGCAGCCTGGCATTGCTATACTGACTCTTTTCATGAGCCGAGTAGAGATCATCAAGCAAGGTGTTCCAGAGACGGAGATGCTCACGCCCGAGGACGCAGACCAATGGTAAGGACTCTGGATCTTCGCGCCAGACGATGCATCTGATTTCGTTTGCCAGGCAACTCATGTTCGACCATCTGTTCCAGCTACTCTCTCCCCACTTCCTTTTGCTCTTCCCCTCTACACGACGCGCGCTCCAGCTTGCTGCGACACCCACGCAACACAACATCCATGGTCGTACGCCTCCACAACCCGCCGGGACAGAGATGCTCGACCAGCCCGTCTGGCAGTTCCTTGCCGCGTTGGCTCTCCACGCCTCGACGGAACAGCAGTCCACGCTGGTCGCCGGCCTGCGCGAAAAGGTGCTTGAAAACGTGGCGAGCGCGCAAAAAGGGTGGGGTATGGTGGACGACGAGGAGAGAGAGGCTAAGCTCGCCAACGTGAACTTGTTTTTGCATGCGCTGGGCTTGGATAGTTCGCAGATTACGATCTAGACGAGATGCTTTCGTTTTCCTTTTGGTCTGACAAATATGATATTTTTTTCCAAGCGATGACGTGATTTGAGTTCATAAGTAGAACTACTAATTACATAAACAATAACTTGTAGCCCTCAGACTTGGATCTCAATTGACTGCTACACAGGTTCTTCTCAGTATGAAGTTCAACGGAATTGCCTTGGATCAAGCACCTGCGCAACTGGGAGAAGGTGACTCGCAGCCCGTAGAATGCTTACCGGATCTAAGTATTCTTATAGCCGACTTTTAGTACCTGTGGCAAGCGACCGAAGAAACGATAGCCTTTGGCGAATGTGAGCGGGACAGAATCGGATATATCATGCCTTGGCATCTTGCCCCTCGTTGCCGGTGTCGTCCATGTTTGTCTCCGACCACGCCTCCGGGGTGATGCCAGTCATATCTCATACACTTTTTCTGGAGTCTTTTCACTCAGCCAACCTGACATACCCAACGCTCAGCCATGGGGACATCCCCTTCTACTTTGCCATGCGCCAAAACCTCTTTGACTCTGTCCCCGACAACGTCTTGGCTCTCGCCGCGCCCGTCGTGTCCTACTGGGCATTGTCGCTCTTCTTTTACCTTCTCGACGTGTCCGGTTGGAGTTGGCTCGACAAGTACCGCATCCACGAGTCAGCTGAGGTCACGTCGCGCAACCGTGCCTCTCGTTTCCAAGTCTTTTGCGCTGTCGCCCTCCAGCACACGATTCAAACCTTTTTGGGGTATTACTGGTTATCAGACGCCCCAGAGATATCACCCTCGCGGTGTCGGACGGAGATGGAGGCCGTCTGGAGGACGCTGGCGCGCCTTGTTCGGTGGACCGCTGGTGCTGAGATCGCGAACGCCTTTCTGGCGCGTCGGGGCGCCGAGGTGACATATTGGCTATACTGGTGGGGCATCCCTACCGCACAGCTCTCCTTCTCCATGTATGTCGTTCCTCCAAATCAGGTTTCGACCGTGTGTCCATTCCAGACAGGTTCGTCGTTGACACGTGGGAGTATTTCGTGCACCGATTGATGCACTCGAACAAGTACTTGTACAAGATCCATGCAGTTCATCATCGACTGTACGTGCCATACGCGTTTGGCGCGTCGTACAGTCATCCTGTCGAGGGCTTCATACTTGACTGTTTGGGTGCCGTGGTGGCAGAAACCATCGCCAACCTCTCGCTCCGACAGTCGATTTTCCTGTACGCACTTACGTCCATGAAAGCCGTTGACGATCACTGCGGGTACAGCCTTCCGTTTGACCCGTTTCAAATGATCAGCGGCAATACCGCCGATTACCATGATATTCATCACCAGGTTCGATTTATTGCCTTGGGTTGCGCACGAGATTGACGTGTCTGGTAGACGATCGGGATCAAATCGAATTTCTCACAACCTTTTTTCGTACATTGGGATGCGATTTTGGGGACGCGGATGACCAGAAATGATGTCGAGGCGCGTAAACAGAAGCTCAAGACGATATGATGTGATGAGTGTAGATCTTGCTTTTCCACTGGCTGTTGTTTTTCACGACCTCTTCGTCATGTCTTTTTAATACTTCACAACCCAGATGGGTGTAATTGAACGGTGGTCGAACAACACTGTGACTAGACGAACGAGTTGACGTACTGATCGAATGAACAAGGTGCGACCGTTCGTCCGTCAACTTGCATCTGAACTTGCTGCTGTCTCGTGAAAGACTGTTCAACTGAAGGTACGTTCATACTTCCGATCAAACTTAGTAAAAGACGGCAACACGCTGATCACATGATACGTAGCCCTTGCTGTGAGGTGTCATCACATTCGATGTATGGGCTTTGTTCTTCTTCGTTTGATCACCTGGGAGCTCGGCTCGCCCAGAAAATAGTGCGGTACTACGGTCCACCGTGTTTCGCGTGGGTACAGTGTACGGATAGGGAATACAGGTGACCTTTTCAATTGGTTTATATCAGCAATCCTCCTCATTAAATACAGGACGCGTCGCGCCTGACGCCGTGCCACAGTAAGTATCATCAGCCATGAAAATGCTCGACCTCAAATGTTGGGTCTACCCTGAAGACTTTGAAAATTGTTTTCGGGTCGAGATTCCAAGCTCGCTGACTGTTTCAGACCTCAAGGAAACTATCAAGCACCAGAACCTAGACGCGTTCGGGGCTGTGAACGCGTCCGCACTTCGTCTCTACACCATACCATCCTCAGAGGATCTCCATAGCAAGCTCAAGCTGTGGAATCCGAGCGGGAAAACAAGGCTCAACGGACGAAGCAAACTATCCAAGGTGTTTTCTGGGCCAGACAAAGTGGTCATCATTAAGCTACCTGCCACTTTTGGTGCGCCACACTCTGTCGTGCGGTCTTTCTAACGTGAAACTTTTTACTTTTCAGATTCACGTACGGCTCTGCCCTCTGACGTCTCACAACTGAGCCTTCATTACTGGGTCCGCGGCGAGTTGACCGCCACCCTGCTTCATACGAGGGTTCCTGGCACGTGGACGGTCGCGGACCTCAGAAGTGCCATTAAGGATGAGATCAAACCTACATTCGATGATTTATGGGCCGACCAGCTCACAGTTTACAAGGTTTCTCTTCCGTACACCGACAACGACGCCTTTAGAGAGAAGCTCGGCAGCCTCTCCATTTCCACCCTAGAGAATAAGGAACGTTTGGCTGACGGAAGCAAGCGGCTGTCAGAGATTTTTTCCCCGCCGCCTATTGACAACCGCTTACATCTCATTATCGGTATGTGGCGATGGAGTCATTCTAATTTCACTCTCATGACAACATTCCCAGAGGGATCGGTACCTCTCCAATGTTGGGTTCGGAGACAAGGCTTCGAAATGTTTAGAGTTCAAGTGCTAGCGTCAGCCACGGTCAATGACGCCAAAAATGTGATCAGGTCGGCGAACGAGGAACTTCGTAGTTATTCCTCTCATCGTTTAGATGTCTACGAAATTCAGCCGGACATGGACATCAATGAAGCCCTCAATACTCCTGGGTCGGGCCGCCTTCTCTATGGGTGCAGGTTCCTGAGAGAAACCTTGGATGGCGTCCCATTTTTCTCGATCCCACGTGTTGTCATCGAAATAGTCAACGACAGTAAGTCCTTGATCAGGTTGCATTCTAGTACTCACCCGGGCCCAGGGACTTGGCCTCCTAGATTGGCATATCATCGTACGGGAGACGACGATCCGGTTGAAACTGAGCGCGCTGCCTTCCTGAAAACCGCTACAAATGACAAGACTTCCGAGAGTGGCGCTTCGTCCTCGTGTCAGAGAAGGCAGCTCGACGTATACAAATCTATACCCTGCGGTCTTCCTCGTGACTTTGAAGATACCATCCCTACTACACTATTGCATCCGGTCTTTGGCCAATTCCTCGACGACTGTCAGACCATCGACGTAACGGCTGCAGATAACACGTTCGTAGAGCGCCTCACGAGTGCCATGTCCCTCATATATGACCGCAAACGTGAATGGGCCCGGATCGAAGCCATCAGAAAGGAATTTGAACACTATTTCTTGATGGAGTTTGACATCTCCGCGACGCAAACTGGATTTGTGATGGATACCCACGTCAACGCTCATGAATATCGTTACGTGATCGCTGAATTTAAGAACGAAAAGGGGGATACACCCGCTGAGCCATACCTTCGAGCCATTGAACGCTACTTGGAGTCAACGAGAAATTTAGCTCTCAGGTTCAAGAGATCTCCCCTACCGTGCCTCCTTGTCACTGTTTTTGGTCGGTTTTCGCTCCTACCAGTTTGACAATGACTGATCGTTCCCTCCGCAGGGTCACATTTGGAGTTTGCTGGCGCTGCATGGAATCTATGTCCGACTGCACAGCTTTTATCCACTCCCGTTGCGTTGCACTTTCATTCCACGGACGTTGATAATAGACTCAGAGTGGCACGTCATATGGCTGCTTTTTGCAAAGCTATCACAAGGCTGCAGGAGTATTATGAAAACCTGCAAGAAGCACTTCCGCCCACTTCCGCACCGGTTCCTCCGTATATATTTCCGTACCCGACGAGCTACATATCGCTCGAGGATGGTACTCTCAGGCATTTCCATTACCTGAGAGATCTAATGGACGACAGGCTCATCTTCGTTGGAGATGGTGACGATGGCAGAATCTGTATCAAGTTCGTCCATGCCTACTCGTGCGAGGCCCACGCGCACCTCGCACATCTCGGCTGTGCCCCGCGCTTGTACGGCTTCGAAAAGCTTTTCGGTGGCTGGTTCATGGTCGTCATGGAGTTGCTTCCTGACGAATTTCAGATGCTTTGCGATTACAAACGGAACTCGCTCTCCGACGCTGTCTTTAAAGAGATCTCTGCCAAATTGACGTCGCTTCACGACGCTGGCTATGTACACGGGGATGTTCGCGCGGGGAACATCTTACTCTCCAGGGACAAGAAGCGGATCATGTTTATCGACTTTGACTGGGCGGGGCCGGTCAACGAAGTGAAGTACCCTGCGTGCGTGAATTGGGAATTAGTGGAGAGGCCAGAGGACGCGCGTGATGGGAAACTTGTTACGATCGCGCATGACAAGAAAATGCTCGAGTATATTGTGTCGGACATGCGTTGGGGTCGCTAGATGTGACGTATCTTGTATCCTGACCGAAAAATGTCATACCTCTACGTAGCTGAAATGGAGCGATACGGAAGAGCAAAATATATGTCGACAATATTATATTTTTATAATTTCCCAGTATAAATACTGTGTTGATGGACGATCTTGTTCAAAAGATGTTGATACAATAGGAGGTCCGACACGGTCTCGATGATGTGTGACATTTGTGACAGTGACGTCGGTAGGTACAGACGGCGTGGGCTCCAACTTTGAGCCACCCTATTAAATAATTGCGACGCGCTCCAAAGTGGACTGCTTGCAACTGCCCACGAACTAAGCAGCAAGATGGTATCGTAAGTCAAGCTTCCCAACTTGCATTCACACTTTTTCAATGGATTATTTCAGCACAATTTCCACTTCAGTTACAATCGTTCAATCTGGCCCCGACGCGTCTCCCACAATAACCGTCGAGACAGCCCTCGAACGCGCCCGACGCGCCTTCGCGCTCAAAAAGTACGAGGAAGCAGTTGAGCACTATGCCACTGCACTTGAATTACAGTCTGTCCATCCTCGTTGCACGCCTTTCCTTGCCAACACAACCCTACAGGACGAAAAAACACCAGCACGACGCGCCTGAGATGGCGGACCTTTATTTTTCTTACGGGAAAGCCTTATTAGAGAACGCGATCGCGCAGGCGTCAGTGCTTGGAAAAGAGCCTGAGCCTGGTTCAGAAGGCGAAGAGGAAAAACGTACGTTTCCGCGCGTTTTGCACTCCATTTGCCCACCCGTGTTCGTATAGGATCGCGCAATGGACCTATCCTCGAGTTCGGGGACGAAGGCGAGGGGGAGGACGAAGACGGGGTGGACCTGCTGGGCAACGCCGTCAAGGAAGCTGAAGAAGAGAGCGAGGCCGAAGAGGAAGGCGAGGAAGGGGAACCCGAAGATGACTTTAACGCCGCCTGGGAAGTATTCGAGCTCGCGCGAGGCATATATGAAAAAGGAAGCGACGAAGACGATGAAATCAAGCTCAAGCTTGCAGACACGTATATTGCGCTTGGAGACGTGTCATTGGAAACTGGTGTGTATTCACTGCTGCCGAGTCGCTAAATCATTCACACTGGTATACAGAGAAGTTTGACGATGCAATAAACGACTACTCTACTGGCCTCGCACTCAAGGTCGACCTATTACCCATATCCTCTAGACAAATCGCCGAGGCACACTACAAGTTGAGCATGGTCCTTGATCTAACACCTGGGCGGCTCTCGGACGCCATTATACACGCGGAAAAAGCTATTGAAAGTGTCCTGAAGCGGATTCAGGAACTCAAGGATGGGTTGAGCGGGAATTTGCCGATTGTTCCAGTTACAAAACAAGGCAACGACAAGAAGGGGAAAGGGAAGATGGTACCTCCCTTGATGGCCCGAGAACTTGTACACAGCTTGTCAAAAACTCAGATGGAAAGTGAACTCCAGGAGCTCGAGGGCGTAAAAGAGGATCTTGCACTGAAGGTCGGTCAAACCGGAGCACCCGATGACACACCGTGACTTATCCAAATCTGTCCAGGTTGACGAGCTCAAGACTACGCCAAACGCCCCAACAGAGTCAGCGCCGGCTCTGGCCGCGAGAGTACTTGACCAAGAGCTGAACGCGAATTCAATAGCTGTACCCGGTCAGCAAGCCATAATTCACGATCTGACTTCTACGGTAAAGAAGAAGAAGAAGCCATTCGAGAATGAGGGCACTGTAAAACGAAAAGTTGATCACACCGACCTCAGTCCAGTAACGAAGAAGGCCAAGCGAGAGAACGAGATCACTGAGTCATCATAACAACTCACTAGATTTTTTGTAACTGATGTGGTACGATCTCAAAATGGGATGTTGGATGTTTCTATGGCAGCATGCTTGTATCTTTTCTTACCTTCGCCCACTCCAAAATCCCCGACAATATGGCCCAATTTGCTCTGACTCCGCATCATATATTTGTAGATTACCAGCCCTTCGAGTCCTACCGGTCCCCTCGCATGTATTCTCCCTGTGCTGATACCTACCTCGGTGCCGAATCCATATCTAAAGCCGTCCGCAAAACGTGTGCTTGCATTGATGAATGTTCCGGCCGAATCAACACCGCGACAGAACTTGGATCCATCTGCTTCTGACTCAGTGACGATCGTATCCGTATGGTGTGAGGAATGGGTGTTGATATGACGAATGGCAACGTCCAGCGAGTCGACCATTTTGACAGAGAGTTTCAAGTCCAGGTGCTCCGTACGATAAGATTCCTCGTTAGAACGGACGATATTGTTCCGCTGCATGGGGACAACGGACTCGGGGATCGCGGAAAGCGTGGCCTCGTCACAGATAAGTTGCACACCAGCATTCAAGAGGGTACGTGCGACTTCTATCCAAAGTGTGTGCAATAGATCTTTGTGGACCAATAAAGTCTCCACGGCATTGCATGCGGAGGGATAGTCAACCTGCATGGTTTTCTGGTCAGCCTGGGATTTCGAGCGCCTCGACAGTGCACGCCAACCTTGGAATCCACCACAACCCGCACGGCCTTGTCTGGATCGGCATCGTGGTGCAGATAAACATGACAGAGACCATCCGCATGCCCCATGACGGGGATTCGTGTGTTATTTTGAATGTTTCTAACGAGTTCATTGCTGCCTCTCGGGATGACTAGATCAATAAATCGATCGAGAGCCAGCAGTGCGGAAACTTCCGCTCTTGTTTGGACCGTTTGGATGTAAGCTGGGGGCAAGGATGCTCGCTTCAAACCCTCTGAGATAGCTTTGGCAAGCTCCACTGTTGTTCTGTAGGACTCTTTGCCTCCTTTAAGGATGGCAGCGTTACCTGGGACACATTCGATTATTCCATCCGAGAACTTGAGACGAGTGCTCACCAGATTTGATCGCCAAAGCCGCAATGTTGACGACCACTTCTGGGCGCGCTTCAAATATGACCAAGAGGACGCCGATGGGGCATGAAACGCGATACAGCTCCAGACCATCGTCGAGCTCGCGAGCATAGGAGACGATCCCGATGGGATCAACCAGATTGGCGACGTCCGTGACGCCGTTAACCATCTGTTCCCACTTGCCGGTTTTGCCTAGATCCAGGCGGTTTAGCATGGGCCTTGACATGCGGCCGGCGTCCATCTCGCGCTGGGCGTCCTGAATGTCCTGTAGATTCGCATCGAGGATCGAATCTTTGTTGATCTTGAGTTGATCCGCGATGATTTCGAGAGCAGTTTTACGGACTGTAGAAGGAAGTAGTTGGGACGCCTCAAAGGCAGCCTCGGCGTCGCGTGCAAGATCTTGCATAACATTTCCAGAGCCAGATACGGACGCCATGAAGAAAGCACGAAGTTGTGTTTGCGGACTTCAGCGACCGCTCCACACTTTCTTTGCTACGCGATAGGGCGACGTATGGGCAGAATTTTCTCTTAGAATACGTTCTCGGCGACTTCGGCACACGGCGCGGTATCGCGGTCCGCCGCTGAGCCCTCCGTGTATCTCCTTGCTCTACAACACCTTCGAAGAGAACCCTTGGACGTTTTGATGATCCGACTGCCTTTTCCTCTCGCGCCCATCACATGTCTAGCTTACTGTGATTATAACATTGAAGATACGTCAAGCTTCAAGCCTTAATTTTTCCTGGAGTAGAACTTTGGCAAGACTTATATGATGGACCACCCGATTCTGCCAGCAGATTGCCAAGGCAGTGTTGATGGGCGTTGTTCAGCTTTGTTTTGCGCCCAGCTGGGCCAATCGTAAGTATTGATCAGGCTCGCTTTTACTTTTTATTCTGGTTTTCGGTCCGAGCTTCAGATGGATCCACGCAATGCGGTCATGCGAAACTTGAACATTCTGTGGCGATCAGGTTCATCATAATTGCACCGCACGCGGCCACCAACAAAGTAGATGGAGGGGACCGGGCCCCCGGATCCGACGTTGCTCGAAGATGCAATAACAAGTAAGATAGAGGTACCTATGGTGCTTAGGGACCATGTTGACGCAACCTCAGGACACGGGTCGAATGTTGATGCATTGATGTCGAGTCCTCAAAGCACTCTGTCAATAGCCGTTGGACATGCAATCGCCAAGGTGTCACAACTATCGGATGGCACCCGGGTTAAACCACGGCTTGCACCTGCGTTGTCGTGAACGTATTTCAGGGCTCATCCTTCTAGTGTTCTCCCTTGCTGCTATTGACCTTTCGTCCCGAACCTATGTCTAGACTTGTTTGTGAAACACATGCCGGCACTGATGCGATAGACCGCAGCGGCCAGTGAGTCAATCATCCAAACGGAGAACTTCAGGTCCGGGTGCTTCGTAGGGTATGATTTCCCGTTACGACGTCATTCGGATGTGCGCACAGAACAGATTCAGAAATGCGGAAAGAGCACACTCATTACGGATATGTTGTGCGCCAGCTCCCAAGAGTGTTCGATCCAAGGATGTGCGGCTAATTCTTGTGAGATCCCTACAACGTTGCGTGCAGAAGAATCATTGGTCTGTATTACTTTCACCATCATGAACGTGGAGTCCATTACCTTTGATGGATAGCTAAATTGTCTTGTTACGCCTTGGACCATTGTTCCTGTTTGCCCAGATGTCCCAGCATGGGCACTCAACGTTCACTTCAATGTCCTGGATGTCTTGTGGTTCATATCAAGTGTAGAGTTCATTCACGATGGTTCCCAGACCGGTTGTCTAATCTCTGGAAGGAAGCAGAGGCCTTGTACATGGTTTCTTTCGAAGTTGGGGGCGCCAGAAGCCACCACGGAAAGGCGTTGAACAAAATTGTGTTTGCTATGAACTTTCGCAATTTCAAGACCATAAGTGACCAAGGAAGACACCACTCGGAGCAGAGGGTGAGAGGCATGATTAGGTGAGCGATCGATATCGGTGTTTGCAGTGCCACTCGCCCACTATCCGCAACAGATAATTCCATCCGTGAGGGGAAAAATGCAACCAAGGGAGATGGGTAGTCAAGCGCTTTCAGAGGACGGGTAGGAGCCCCTCCTCCACACCCTCAAGTTGAGATGACAGAAGTATAGACATGGCGGAGGATCCATCCTGTGGACGTCAATCCCCTACCTCCAACAGCCGAGAACATATTTTGGCAAAGTGTCCCATCGATGCGACGGAGGGACAGAGCTTGACGCATGCAGCGGTGTCGTTCCCGTCACCGATTCGGATTCAACGTGAGCTCGCAAGGAACATCAAAGGCGTAATTACCGCGATCAAACTGAACCAGGCTCACCTGCGCCGCCCTCAAAATGGTGCCGGAATCGAGCGTCGAAAGGGTGCTGTGACAAGCGTGCATTCATGGCTCGCTTCATGTTTGTACCCAGATCAGAGGGTCTGATCTCGATGAAGCAACGAGTCACAGCATGACACGGGAAAAATAGCGGGACACACAGGTAGCTCCAGGTGAGGTTGGAATGCAAATTACAGTGAACCGAATCACTGAGTCGATTCACATACAAGCACGCAAAAGGCCCCAGGGATGTCTGATGGGAGTTAATCGTCCGATGATGTAGGAACCCAGGGTGGTCCGGTGGACTATGATATAATGAAAGGACCCGTCCCGAAGTGCCACGCACATCCTTTTGTGCCGTGGGCCGTGGCAGAGGAAAGGCCCACTGAGACCAGGGGAACTAACGCGGCACGCTAGATACAACGGACAACCTTGGTGACTGGGTGACGAAAGGCCAAAACCATACTTAATGAATCACGCCATGTTTAGAATGTGCTAAAAGGGAATAGATTATCACTATGTCATGCCGCCCGTAAAAAACTTGCGTTTGACTCCTCCCTTCAAGTGCACATAGACTCATCCGAGGGCTGCGATGGTGCATTTGTCGCTGAACAAATTCAATTCCATTTGGCCATTCACATTTCAAAAATAACCTGACAAACTCATCACTCCTTCGTATGGCAAACTGAAGCCTCTGAGTAATATTTAGAGTAAAACGCCATCGGCGACCTCCTGTTTGGGCACAAGTCGGGCACCCGCACCGAGGATGAATAAGCACGCAGAAATATGTGACGTGCTGTAATTGTGACTCAATATTCTCAGAACTTCACCTCTCCGATGAGGGTGACTCTGAGTTCTCAACACACTCAAAAGTTTAGCTGTCAGGCCAACGGCAAGATGACCAAAAGATTTTTACTTATTTAGCCACCGTGAGTGCCCAAGGCTATGAGGATCAACTCCAATTGTCAAGCAATCAAGGGGCAGGAGGACATTCCAACATGACAGTTCTGAGTTGGCTCAACCACACACTGACACCTGCTAGCATGGTCAGTCTCAGGCTAGTACTTTATGTGTTGACAGTGCTATATTGGGGATTTCAAAATCAGTGCCTTGAAGCATCTGAGTCAAATGAATGGAAAGGGTGTACACCAAATATAGTACAATGTAAATACATGAGAACATACAAGTGAGTGGCAAACTGGAATAGACTGAAAATGCCTGTTCCAAGAAGCAACCCAACCAAAGATGTCTCCATTTGAGGATTGGATCCAACCATCATGTATGAATAAAGATGAGGAAAAAATATATGTCTGTATCTTCCACATCTCAATAGATGGATCTCTAAATCCAGAGATATTGTAGTTGGTATCAGAGGGAGAGGTAATAGTGTTGGTATCATTTGTCTTCATCCAAAATGGACCTGCCACAGTCTTGCAAGTGATAACATCCCAAACCCTAATGGTCTTGTCTCCTGAGCCAGAGACAATATGCTTTCCATCAGGAAAATAGGCAACAGAGTTAACAAAGTTTGTATGCCCTTGGAATGGACCTGCCACAGTTTCACCATTGGCTACATCCCAAGCTCTAATAGTCTTGTCATCTGACCCAGAGACAATATGCTTGCCATCAGGAGAATAGGCAACAGAGTTGACACAATCTGTGTGCCCCTGAAATGGGCCCATAATAGTTTCACCACTACTTGCATCCCAGACCCTAATTGTATTGTCATCTGAGCCAGAGACAATATACTTGCTGTTAGGAGAATATGCAACAGAGTTGACATCATCTGTATGCCCCAGGAATGGACCTGCCACAGTTTCACCAGTAGTTGCATCCCAAACCCTGATAGTATTGTCATCTGAGCCAGAGACAATGTACTTGCCATTGGGGGAATAGGCAACAGACCTGACACAGTCTTTATGAGCCTGGAAAGGACCCACCACTGTCTCACCAGTGGCTTTATCCCACACTCTAATAGTCTTATCCCAAGAACCAGACACAATATACTTCCCATTAGGAGAATAGGAAATAATACTGATATATCCTGTGTGCTCTTGAAATGGACTTCCCATAGTTCCACCAGCAGTTATATCCCACACCCTAATGGTATTGTCCTGTGATCCAGAGACAATGTGATTGCCACTAGGAGAACAGGCAACAGACTTCACCACACCTGTGTGCCCCTGAAATGGACCTGCAACAATCTTGCCAGTGATTGTGTCCCAGACTCTAATTGTGTTGTCTCTTGAGCCAGAGATAATATGTTTTCCATCAGGAGAGTAGGCAACAGATTGAACATGTCCCATGTGTCCTTTGAATGGACCTGCTACAGTTTCACAGGTGACTGCATCCCAAATTCTTATGGTGTGATCATCTGAGCCAGAGGCAATGTACTTGCCATCAGGAGAATAGACAACAGAGTTGACATCATCTGTATGTCCCAGGAATGGACCTGCCATAGTTTCACCAGTGGTTACATTCCAGATTCTAATTGTGTTGTCTGAAGAACCAGAGATGATGTGCTTGCCATCAGAAGAATAGAGGTGTGTCCTTGGAATGGGCCTGCCACAGTCTCACCAGTGATAGAATCCCAAACTCTAATTGTCCTATCCCAAGAGCCAGAGACAATGTACTTGCCATTAGGAGAGTAGGCAACAGAGTTGACATGAGACATATGCCCATGGAATGGACCTGCCACAGTCTCACCAGTAGCTACATCCCAAACCCGAATGGTATTGTCATCTGATCCAGAGACAATATACTTGCCATTAGGTGAATAAGCAACAGACCTCACCCAGTCTGTATGGCCATAGAGTGGACCTGCTATAGTCTCACCAGTGGCTGCATCCCAAACTCTTACAGTATTGTCCCCTGAGCCAGAGACAATTTGCCTTCCATCAGGAGAATAGGCAACAGAATTGACCATGTGTGTATGTCTGTGCAGCTTATGAACTTCTGCTGGCCACTTAGCTAGACATCTAGATCCAATGAATGCATGCTTCTTTAGATGGTCAGCCCAGAGTTTGCATAATGGGGAGCTGGATGGGGTCTGTGGCATGGCTGACAGATACAAGTGGGGTGTGGATCCTCTAAGAACAGGGGAAAACACCTGGATGAATCTGGATGCCTCTGATGCCAATATGGAAATCTCCTTGCCCTAATTACCACCTTTGTTAGTACTCTTCATGTATCCCCTCAGTTTAGCTTACCTTGGCCCAAATACCTAAAATAACACAAGCCTGAAGGGCAGATATGATGGGGATTGGTGTGTCATGGGAAAGGAGGCTGATGACTTCAAGCCAGTAGGAAAAGTAGACCTTGAAAAAGCAAGTGACTTCATTCAACAACTCTGGTGTAAGATCTGCATGTTGCATATGGTCCATCCAAAATTGACATGAGTACGACAAGTAAGGGGGGATGACAGCTTTCACCCGAGCATCTAGCCCAGGAATTTCCGTGTTATGTTTCCGGGAGTCTCTGAGATCACATATGTTGAATCGGAGCTTCTCTCGCATGCAAGCCAGTAAACTTTGCCCAATGAACTGGGAGTGGTGGGATGAAATGCAAACATGGAAAGTCAAACTTCGTGCCTTGTCAAGCAAGAAGTCACGGAATGACGTATGGAGGGGATGTATTGGTTTGTCGTCGTCAAGGACTCCATCCAGCAGCGATCCCATTGGTTTGATGACATACAGTATATCCAAATCTTCATCTGAGTCGAAGAGGGTGGATAAAGAAGCAAGAGAAAGCAGCTCATGAAGTGCGAGAATAACAGCCATCACGTCATGAAAGGAGCGTCGACTACTGTCGGACGGAAACAATTCATCGAGTATAGTCTTGTACAACTGGTCCAAAGGTCGCACCGAAGAGCCGCCTTCACTGTGCAAAAGTAATTTGAGTTGCTTGCGTGGGTTGGTTCCAACTTCTTGGATAAACTTGCACGCTGTGGCAGCCCACTGGAATAGATGCTGGGAATGACGAACGAGAAGGCGACACCACTCCCCATTAGGCCAGGACAACTCGAGTTCTGTGTGCTTGTCAAGAGAATGATGTATGAATCTCCCAATATCGTTGTCAACAGTCCCTTCGGGAACGTCAGTAATTTTTTTCTGAACCAAACACGGGCCAGAAGGAAGTTCCCTCAGGATGTCGCTCTCCGGGCGAGTCGTGATAAGGAAACGAAGGTTCATCGGCAGAGTATTGCCGATAATTTGCTTGGATATAGCTTCTAAAATTGGTCGACGACCGTCTCGATCACCGCTTTCGTCAAGAGCATCGATGATGATCACCACAGGCCCGATAGCGTCAAGGGACTTGCTGGGATCAACGATAAACCGTTCCACTTGCTCTGAGGGGGACGTTGATGTGGACAGTGTTGCGTCAGCTTTGAGGATCTGCAGAAGGGCAAACTTGAATGGCTCATCGTGGTCACAGAGGTCCCGGACGATGGTAGTAAAAAGGTTTCGCGTATTCCGCGACGTGCGGTCGGCGCTCGAGAAGAAAAACGAGGAGCCCAGTCTCTTTTGCTCGTCATATAGTCTAGCGATTGAGTGAGCCACTGCGGACTTCCCGGATCCCGCGGCCCCAATGAGAAGGCAAACACGTGGGGCATCTTCGGCAGGATCATTCAGAATGGCACAGAGCTCTTGGATGAATGACTCTCGCGTCCCAGGCAGGCATTCCTTCTCTCGAACAAATCTAGCACCGGAGCCACGTGGCAGGTCGCGCAGGACAATGGCTTCCCCTATCTCGCCCATAAGCTCCTGACTTAGATCACAATAATTACGCCTACCGATGTCCTGCACGACGTTCATCATGCGAACAACAGTTATTCCTGTCTGGAGAGCGATGCCCTCCAAGAATGCAGCTTTGAGATCGCGCAACTTGTTCTCGTAATCAGTGATCTTCACATCGACATCAAAGATTGAATGCTTCGCGGCGCGAATCACTAGACACAATATTTAGCTGAGCACACCACAAAGCCGGCGATTACTGACAGAAACTCTTTGACTTGGTGTATTCGGCAACGAAGTACCCGCACTCTGTCACCTGCCGCAGTAAGAGTTTGATTGTATCGGCATGTTTCTTGATTTTCTGCAAGGGCTTAGTATCATCAACGAATGCGAGGACGTCGCTCATCCCGCCTGCCAAGCGAATGACCCGTTCGTCACGATTCTTCTGGCTTATAAGCACCTATGTAAACTATCAGCCACGATCAGTGTTAGCACAGACTTAAGGAACAAACTTTGTTCACAGCTGATATAACAGACCACGCCATCGACGCACACGGATGAATCTACCCAGTTCAGACAGTAAGCGAGCGAAGTAAAAGATGAACACACTAATTACCGCTGCAACATCAGTCATGATCCTGTCAAACAACTCCAACCTCCTCAAAAGGACGCCCCACGTGGACTCAAGTGTCTGGACCTGCGCTACGATGCCAGAGCCAGTATCTACCGTCGAAGCAAGAAGATCAGAGGCAGCTAGTGTGGGATCGAGCGTGCTTATCGCTTGCGCTGCCTGGTTGGCAGCAGCAGCAGCTTGGAGCCCATCTGCATTAGTACGCTCGGGTGGTTGAGCGGCAAACGTAAACTTGATTATATTCCTGGTGAGATCGGAGCCATCGGCAGTATCTTTGCAAAGACGTTCTTCGAACACTGGTCACAAACATCACTTCAGCAGCACACACCCTACAATAGGTATTCCTACCGCTATCATTCAATTTGCCCATTATTTCCTCAATTGTGTAGGCGATAGTCCCGACGAGCTCATCTTGCATCAAAGACATGCGGCGCTTCTGGTAGACTTTCACGAGCAAGGTGGATGTATCAGCCCCGTCCCTGGTGACAATATTGAGTTCCTGGCGCATGAGAGAAAAGATGAATACGGACAAAAACAGCTCTTTCTCCCAACGAGCGCACTGTTTCTTTTCTCCTACCGTGGGCGTCTGTCGTATGATATCTCCTACGGAAAACTGAACGTAGTATTGCTTCAGGGGAACGAGTTTGCGTCCTGCCTGAGTACGCAACTCTATATCTAAAAAAAGTCGTATACAACCGGAGATGCAGCGTTGAATCGCACCTTTGATGACGATCGTTAAGTCGGTCCTTGGACGTTCGAACCATCAGTACAACATCGCAGTCGCGCATGTACACGGTACATACATGTTCAAAACTACATGGGAAGAGTGGACACTGGGTAGAGTTGGGATTAGTAGGTTGCAAATAAGGAATGGCCATCATACCAATCAAACGCGCTTGAGCGTCTACTCTTCGCCTCTTCCATCATCATGGCCGCCGGACCTCTGAGCAGCCGTCCATTAGACCTGCTCTACTTTGCGTTTTTCCTCGTGAGTTCGCTACTCAGTGGCTCTGGCAACGTTGATCATCACTCCGCCTGTACTAGATCCACCTCCCTGCATCTCTCCTGCTCGACTGCCAACCGGTGTACCCTCCCAACCTCATTCCTGGCTTCATTCGCGAGCTCCCGAACATGTATATCCAGCTCTCTGGGGACCCGTTGGTCGGCGGTGCGATGGGACTCACGGGTCAAGCCAGCGACTTCACATGGTTCAACACGTTCATCTTTCTCGAAATGTGCAGACCGCGTGCTTGCCAGACCAGACCAGCTTACTGACGACGCCACAGATTCTTCCAAGTGCCCGTGTTCATCCTTGGCATGAGAGGACTCTGGAAAGGTACGTGTCTCGCCATGGTGTTCGCCTAGTGTTAAAATACTTTGTAGACTGTCGCGCCGTCTACCTTTTGCTGCTCGTCTATGGGGCTTCTACAGCAACGACAACTCTGCCCTGTTTGGCCGTTTTGCTTTCCACGCCCATCACAAGTGCGCAAACCATCGCAGCCGGTGTTTACTCTATCACAGAGTCCCAACGTCTCCTCTTACTCTCGAGTTATCTGCCGTTCTTTTTGATCCCCCTGTTTATGGCCGTGGATATGACATTGAGGGTAAGCAAACTTGCTGAGGCTGGTTTGGCTGCGACAAAGGAGAAAAAGGTCGAGTAGGTCTAGCGCTTTTATGCGATGTCCTTGATACGATGTCCTTGATACCATGATACAAACTACTCTTTGGTGATACGTTGAACTTGAGTTGCCTCGGCACGCTATGCCAATCACAGCGATGCCTTCTTCCAAGACTTGAGTCGCACTCGTCACTCGGGACTTCCAATCGTAAATTGGATCAATATCCAAGTGCATAGGTGTCCCTGCAAGTCGCGGCTGGAATATTGTTGATGGGATATAATGAAGAGGGATAGGCAACGGTCCAAGAGTGGTACATGCATACACCCGAGTCCAGCCGGCGGGGCATTAAAGGGCAAGTGCGCAGAGCTCGCGTCTATTCCCTGGTCCTCACAGGTGGTCGGGCACAAACACAGATGGCAGGCGAGACCGCGTCGCCAACCCGACGACGGGTCTTATGCTTGGCCAGGCACTGCTTGGGACGTCCATACTTCTAGTGAGCTCAACGCCCTCCGGGTTCTTTGTAGTGATGACCCCGCCAACAAGGAGGGACGAAGACATCGTGAATCCCCCGGAGAATCCAAATCGCTCGAAGTCATTGTGCGACCGCCTGACAAAGTATTCTTCCCAGAAAAGCAAGCACCAAAAGTCTCCCAAAGCTATAGACATTGTTCTGTCGTATTTTCAGTCGAAATTTCACGTAGATCGTTGCAAAAATGATACATATACCCCTCTCCACCGATGGCGTTATCGTAATGCATTGCAAGTTCGTCCACCAATGTGACGAGATACGGCACGTTCACGTTCCCAACCACCCCAATCTCAGGGTACCAGATCTTCCCTTCCTCAACAGACCATCGCCAGCGCTGTCGTTGTTGCAGATTCATTTCAATGAAGGTCATGGAACAGGGACGAGAAAAGGGTGTACCAGGTATCGCACGAGCTCCTTGTCTCGTGGCATCACATGCTTCCACGCGTCCTTGTTCCTCGTACAAAAGATACGCAGTGAATCAAGTGCATACGGACCAACGCCAGGACAGCGCACAGATGTGGGAGCGGTGCATTCCTCGGATAGGAGAGGCGCTATAGATGTTTCCAGCCAACTTTGATCTTGCTGGTTCCCAAGGAAGTTTTCGGAAATGTCTTTGAGCCAGTTTGCCCGTTTGTTGTAGAGCCCGAGCGGCCTCAGCAGTTCGACCAGCTCGTCCTGCGGGGCTAGTGACTTGGCATGAGAAGTCTTGCGCTGCGGGTTGTGACTAAGCAGTTTGGTATTCACTCACCATGCACAAGCTCCTGGGGCGTTGGCCAACGTGATATAATCTTACAAAAGACGGGAATAGCGGCCTTCCCGGTAGTCACGTTGAGCAGTCGGACGGCAATGAGTACTTTCCACGGGTCGTCTTGAACACTCTCTGCATGCCCATAACAGGAAGGAAGTCAGTTATGGGTATGCTAGTCGTAGGGCGAGTGAAACCACGCACCTTGAATCAGAATGGGCTTCAGCCGTCTCAACATGACCATGAGATCGTTGAATGGCCCTGAATTGTTGTGCTGAGGTAGGACAGTTCCTGGGTTGCCAAAAGAATGGTTTTCTCGTTCGTCTGATGAATGATCCAGAGGGTATTCGGTGTATGTGAGGATAGCCAGGGGAGGTGTCACAGTTGGGACAGGCTCAGACGGGGGCCGCGCTGGAGGGGTGTGGGTGGGCGAGAAATACTTGGATGCCTTCAACGGCAATGCTTGCACTTGCCTGGAATGATCTTTTAGATCTGTGGTGAAATTGAGACTACCACCGCCCCCGGAAGCGCGACTGACAGGTGGGGATGGGTAATATGATGATTCGGACCTGTGAGCACCCTCGGTGGGGGTGAGGCACTC
Organism: Tubosaeta aff. alveolata; assembly: GCA_038094535.1. Taxonomy (NCBI): domain Eukaryota; kingdom Fungi; phylum Basidiomycota; class Agaricomycetes; order Boletales; family Boletaceae; genus Tubosaeta; species Tubosaeta aff. alveolata. Next base: position 48,829 of record JBBPUG010000071.1, read on the forward strand.
ATCGCGGATCGTCTTGACATGGGTCCGTGACTTCTTGCAAACTATTTCCACCGCATCCAAGACCATGCGGGTAGTGTACGGGTGCTCGTTTTCTCCCATCACGGATGTACTCCGTATTTGCGTTTGTATCTTGACCGTAGATGACCTGTGTGTCGCAGAGAGAGTGGGTAACGGCGAGGCCTGGGTCCCTCTCCGCCGCCGCTTGCGCTCCGCTGATGTCGGAAAAAGCCTTGAGGCCATAACAATTAGTGTTGCCGTCGAAGTGAAGTGACCGTGAAGTTAATTCGCTTCACTTCGAATAGATGGCACTTCGATACAGTTCGTTGTAACCAAACTGGGAAGGAAGTGACCTTCTTCAGTTCGAGAGGTAGGATGAAGTTGATGAAGCATTGATTTCTCAGCAGGGACCTACTAAATTTAGAAGTTCGGCATACTACTAACAACGCGAGCAAGCAGCTTCCACCATTATGAATCACTATGCTTTCTCCGTGGGGACCACGACACACAGTTTCATCTTAGTCCCATTAATGCAAGTCTTTTACGAATTACGTGCCAACGAGATCGAGAATGAGTAGAGTAGACTTGTCGTCCTCAATGCTTACATAATGATCGCTCATGATTGGATGGATGGTCGGTCCGTACTCCCGGACACTTCGCTCGACCTCTCGAAGGTTGACGAAGTCACTTTCATCCCACTTCGTCTAATCGAACTGACTCGAAGTGCGCTGAAAAACAGACTTCGCTTCGCTTCAGTTCACTTCGCGGCAACGCTAGCACAAGCACGGCAAGAACTCCAAGGCAAATTAGATGGTAAGCTCGAGTGGGACTGGGGGGTCACTTTACATTTTTGAATCGACATTTTTTACCGGCACACAAAGGCAGAGAATATGAAACCAATGAATTGCAATTATCTACGACATGTAATTAGATTGATTGAGAACTAGTATGCCCCTCGACATCCCCGCAGTGTCGCGGTAGTGGTGTCGTGGTGCGGTCGCTGCGTCGCCCTCGCCCCACGCGTCACTGAGTTGGTGGTGGCATGCCCTGGTATGCCGCCGCGTTCCTTCGCCCTCACTGTCGGTGTTGTGGTAGTGGGTGAGCACGCCTTTGCATCGCTCCTGCCCTCGTCGTCGTCGTGATACTGGTGGTAGGCATGCCGTTGCGCTGCCCGCGCCCTCCTCCTCGTCGCCTGGTGGTATTGGTGGTGAGCACGCTGCCGTCGCAGTCGCCGCGATAGCTGCGGTGGTAGGTGCGCACGCTGGTCGCACTGCCTTGCCGTCGTCGTCGTGCTGGCTGGCAGTAGGCATGCCATCACGGTGGTGGTGCAAAAGTCGTTGCGCCACCCTACCGCCGTCGTGGTTCAATGGTGCTGGGCAGGCTGTTGTGTCGCTGCCCTTCTCGTCGTCATTGTTGCAGTTTCGTCACCGCGTAGCCGTCGTGGCTGGTGGTCGGTACTGCGCGCCTCCTTCGCCATCCTCATCGCGGTGGTACCGTTGTGACCCCGTCGGTGGATTGGTGGGGACCGTGGCGGTGGTGGGCATGGTAAACGAGAGGGATGTACTTAGTGAGAATGAGCGGTGATTTGGGATCATGTGACCTAGTTCCCACTCCACCATCACCAATCCAACGACGGTGGGAGAGCACAACTGCACCACCACGGCGAGAACGGCGAACGTGCCATGCCCACCACCAACCACGACGACTGCGTGGCGACAAAACTGCAAAGACGATGGCGGGGCCGAGGGCGGCACAACAGCGTGCCCAGCATCAACCACGACGGCGGCAGTGGGGTGGCGCAATGGCTCGCGCACCACCACCATGACGGTGAAGGTAAGGGCAGCACAATGGTGTACCCGCCATCAACCACCACAGCGGCGAGGCCATGCGACAGGGCACGCACGCATAACCACTTCCGCCAACCACGACGACGCAAAGCGGCGCGCACTCACCACCAACGCCACCAGGCGACCACGGGGGAGCGCGGGGAGGGAAATGGCGTGCGCACCAGCACCACGACAACGGCAAGGCAGCACGACCAGCGTGCGCACCCACCACCACAGCGACCGTGGCAACCGCAACAACCCATATACACAGCCCCAAGGCTTGGCTGCCAATCTCAGCCGCACTATTTCAACTCAAACAGCTCGTCGAAAGCCAGGCCTGCGTTCCCAACACCACCTGCATCGCCCCAGCTGCCCTCAAGGGAGCATGTTGCTGCGGCCACGATCGCCAGCCAAACTCTATTTTCCAAGCTTGGTGGCGCGTTCTGGGAGGCCTTTACTGGCAACCCTCCTCATGCCTCTGTGTCCAAACAATGGGACGCAGAAAAAGTGCGCAAGGTGCTCGAAGGTCGTGCCGTCGTCAAGGTTGTCGATGTCGACGTCCCTCCTTCGCCTATACCTTCGCTCTTCGTACCGTCCACGTCCACAAAGACGGACAAGTGCTGCATCACGGATATTTTGGAAGAATCGATGCGTAGTCTGACGCTGGGCAAGAAATGAATGCACGGGCGTTGGGTCTGGTCCTCTTGTATCGTTGCTCACCCACTGATAGTGTTTTACCCCCTTATTTAGTTTTCGCCTTGTGGTATTTTTTTTTTTTCGCCAACTATAAAACTAAATATTTTCTGTAATCCTAGCCAAAGACGGCCACGCCCGGTATTTCTCGCCTTCCCCGCCTTGAATGTCGTTACTTACCCACTTACACACACTACTCTGTCCACACTGTCTTGTTTGGAGTTATACGTAGCACCAGAATGGAATATAAAATAGTCGAATGCAGTAGGCAGCGCTCTCGATATCCAACCACTGTCAGGATGCTCTTAGAATAAACCCCTGACGTATACTGTACCGGTATGAGATACAATAGCACCTGACGAATGAATCATAGTGCTGACTACGGTCATTAAGGCTTCGGGGTTCCCGTCAACACATTCCGGACGTCTTAATTCCATGTCACCCCGAAGATGACTATCATCAAACAGGACGCCGCGAAGCTTATCTGGGCTTAGGTTTTCCAGACTTCGAGCCGAGGTCGCAGTTGCAGTGGTCTAATTCATCCAATGAACTTTGTCGGAGCAATAATCCATCTAGCTTGAGGTGGCCCAGAGTCCACCGGCGCTTCACGTCATAGTGGGATTGTTCAAAAACCGTCCACCATCGCTCGGACCGTCCTTGTCGTTGATAATGTCGAGTGGTCGGTGAGTAGCTCCCGTTGAATTCGATCCACGGCGGTTTCCACTGCGAAAAAGTTCGTCAGCCGTTACCAGGTGGTTGTGATGCCGATCACTAGTCCAACGCCCATCAAGCATATATCCATTATCCGGGACGCCCGCAGTGTGCTCACATCACACTAGCATCTTTGACCCACCTTGCATTGTTACCGTCAGGGTGAGCGCCCATCGATCCAACTGCTCCCCAAAGTCAGGCTAAGCATTCATCTAAGCCATTCGCGCGTGCGCGCGCGACCACAGAGCGGTCTGGGTGCGGATATTTGTCTCCGAGTGAGAACACGGCGACAATACATGTGCGGAGCAAATCGTCATCCAAAAAGGTTACACGTTTCAACATGTAATAAAGGACAATTGATACATACAAAAGTGGCAGCGCCGACAGGTCGTAATGCCCGTCGATCTCGGAAGGTACGTACATGAAAAAGGGGATATGACGCCTCGGGGGAATGAGGGGGTAAGAATGCGTGCGGAACGACATCGCTTTGAGTGACTTTGGGGAACTGGCGATGGGCACGAAGAGTGAGAGTCCTGACGGGCGACATGACAGTCTCAGTGCAGAATTAGATAGGAAATTCACCGAAAAAAAAACTATAGTGTGGACATGCATCGTCAGCATGCGAAGGACATACTTTTAATCCAAAACCTTTGATACCAGATAGCTCTCTGCGCGTCTGTCACCCTTCCCGTCCCGTAATGGTATGCATCACGGGGAAACTTCTCCCTTGGGAATCGGCAGATTTCTTACCAGCAGATGTGGAGCACATGGCCGGGACTCTGAACAAAAATATTTGACCTCAACAGAAAAACGGTAATGAACTGGCGCGGTACCGCGCATGTTCGAGACTGAGTTACGGAAGGTGAGGAGACCAAGGTGGAGGAAACCGTAGTACTCGCCGCATGCCGATCCTTCTCAAGTTTGAACTCCGAACATTTTAAATCTTATAGACAACCTCCTTGCAACGGGCTCTCATATTGCACTGATCAATTTAACCGGACCGTTGGTGACATGCTACTAATAACAGTTCGTCCAAGTTTGAAAGTGTATTCTCTTCACCCCCTTCATTCTGTTCCTGCGTTACCCTACCAAGTGACCGCCTTCTGTGACCCCCAACTCGCCTTGCGCTACCTCGTCTGATCATCCATGGCTTCTCCATTACAGCAGGCTACTACAGAGATCCGGCTAGGTGACTACGCATCGTGTAAGTCCGTCCCGCCCCTCCTCGTCTACCAACCTTGTCCTTCCCAGTTATTATGTGCACCACCATCGGATATGATTACAGTAAGTGATACGAACCCTCATGTTTTCATCTTTGATGACCCTTAAATATCTTCAGTCCTCACTTTTTCTAAAGAGGTATGCTTCACGAATCGCATCCACTTTGGAGATGCACATCCTGACCATTCTCTTAGGTCGAATATGTTTGGGTCACTGCGTGGTTCCCTCGGGGCTACCATATATGCTGATATGGCCACAGGGCAAACGCTGGACATGGGTCTCTACACTGTTTGTCCTAGTATGTATCCTCACCATGTTTATGACAATGACCAGAATTGAGTCACGGTTCACTTTTAGGCTCGTTACTCCGGAATATGTAGCGTCATGTACGTGCTTGAGACAGCCACCACTTCAGTTAACTTGCTATATAGGCTTCATGCCATCTGTGGGTTGGATACTTGGTCGTGAGTTCTTGGATCTGATCAAGGAGACTATTCAAAGGGTGGAATTCTACTATTCCCCTCTCCGCAGAGGTAACTTTCTATTGGTCGGAGAAATTATTTACGAATATTGGCATGATCAGGCGTAAGTGATGTCGCCTTCGCCTCTAGTCTAATGGAAGTGTCAGGCGACTCATCTGACGTGTAGATGTGAGCACGGTTTATTGTTTGACGTTGCTCGCATTTAACTAGGTAACAAGGTAACCTCATTTTCATGATCGGTGCTTGGTGCTTCTGGATTTTCATCTGCTCTGCGGATCGTGAGTTTCACTTTTACCTCAAGCGTAATGGATTGCATTGACAGATACAGTGGTGATGGTTCTTCGTCTATGGGCACTGTATACTCAATCGAGGTTCATCCTCGGTACCCTCCTTGCGTTTTACATCTTAGAAGTCACACCGTTTTTCATAAACTATGTTATTTCCGACACCCAATATCCCGGAAATCCCATGAGTGAGTTGAATAGCTCGCGCAATGCACAGCATACTTATCGCGGATGCTCCCGGATCATGTAGTTGGAACGGAACAAGTGCTTGGCTATTTGCTTTGCACGTGGAACAGAAACCTTCCCATTTTGGATGACCTTCAAACTATTGCGCAGCTCAGCCTCGGCGCATACATGTGCTTCCTCATCATCGTTCAATTCATCAAGGAGTCGATTCAGATGTACAACGTGACAAGACAAATTCGACTGAGCAATTACCAGAAACTTCTCGTGCGAGAGGGTCTGGTATACTTTATTGTGTATGTTCCGGGCCAGTTTTGGTTCCTAACGCTCACGGCGCACAATCATGAATAGTGTCCTGGCATTTGCACTGATATACCAGCTGGGCGACGCAGGACTCATCCCATCGGACGGGCGACAGGTACTGTGTATAGCGATACAACAAACCCTTCCGTTTGCGCTCTTTCCGCGGTTTTTCTTGAGCTTGCGCGAACTGTATGCACAGGATCTGGATGCTCGGCGAGGAGGTGAGATAGACACGGCGTTTGGGTTGGCCTCGGGCCGGCATCTTTCTACCTTTATTACCACGACGGTTTCGGATGCGGTCAAAGACGAGGATGTGCTGGAGATGGAATCGAAATACCAGGAATCTAGGATGGGCGTGTGAGTGCGTAATATAGCTCGATGGACCTCAGTGTATGTTCAGACTCGAATCCGAGGAAATGCCATGCTGGTTCAGTGGCGATGTGTCTATTGGACCGTCGATGTATGTTGAAGGCTGCGGAGTGCACAAGGTGCAAAACATGCTGCCTGGTGCTTCGCGAGGAGGTGCGGACTCGTGAAGATGACCTGTCGACCAGTGATCTAGGTTTTCAGCAGGATAAAGCGTAGCGATATTTTCGTATGGGCTGCAAGCATATGTGGCCACAGTGCAGCGGTAATGACACACCTCATGTCAGCAATTACTAGAAACTAGGCTCTGTGCCACAGAGTCCCGGCAGGAAATGAGAACACCCTCGACCGTGAGCGATTGCTGTTGGAGGCCAGAGATGGCAGACCCTTGAGTCAAAGGCGAGGAGTAAAGCGACCAGATCAAACCCAGTTTCAGAACCAGGAAGTGCAAATTTGTTCATGTTTACGATCTGCAACGTCAGGCTCTACTTCGCAGAGCAGAACCTTGCGGAGGATGGACGCTATGGTAATGCACTTATAGCACTGTATATTCAATTGAGGCTTTGTCTGACGTTTGGAGGCTACGACATCATTATTTGGGCCTGTTTTAGAGCCACCAACCAGTGAAGTAGCCGGATTTGATCTGCAGCCGAGTCCTTGCTCTAATGAGGAATGCCTTCAAGTTTCAATGCTCTGCACGTTTCAAGGTGTTCTGCATATTTCATGCTATATTTATTCCGTACGCACGCATTTTGCACTGATCCATGACTCCCCCTCTACAGCAAGCTGTCGTGGGCGTCCGGTTAGCTGACTATATATCGTGTAAGTCCGTCCCGCCCCCTCCTCGTCTACCATTAAACTTGTCCGTCTTTCCAGATATTATGTTTACTGCCGTCGGATATGATTACAGTGAGCAGTATGGGTTCCTGTTTCTCTCTCAATGACTCTGAAATACCTTGAGTCCTCACTTTTTCCAATGAGGTGTGCTTTATATCCGCTCTCGTGCTAATACATATCTTGACCATTATTTTAGGTTGAATACGTTTGGGTTGTTGTATAGCGCCTTTGGCTCTAGGATATATTCTGACACGACTGCAGAACAAACGCTGGACATGGGTCTCTACATTGTTCGTCCTAGTATGTATACTGACCTTGTCCGTGATATTGACCGTAATTGAGTCACGATTCATTTTTAGGCTCGTTACTGCGGAATATGTAGCGTCATGTACGTACATCTCTTGGGCACTGAAGTTGATCCCTAACCCGTGGGTCAGACTTCGTGCCATCTGTGGGTGGAGCACTTGGTACTGAGGCATTTGATCTAATCGAAGCTAATCAAAGGGTGGAATTCCGCTTTCCCTCACTCCGTAAAGGTAACTTTCTATCCATCAATTTATTGGTCTCATTGTTTGGTATGGACAGGCGTAAGCATCGTTTGGTTCCCCTTTACCGTGTTAGGCGATTTACTTGTCTTATAGATGTGAGTACGACCTATGGTTTGATGATGGGCGCACTTAACAGGTAGCAAGGTAACTTGCTTTTTATGGTTGGTGCAATGTGTTTCTGGGTCTTTATCTGCGCCACGGATTGTAAGTTTCACGTTTACCTTTAGTGCAGCAAATTACATTGATGGATGCAGTGGTGATGATTCTACGTCTATGGGCACTATATACTAGATCGAGGTTCATCCTCGGCAGCCTCCTCGCATTCTTTGCCGTCGAGGTCGTTGCATTTTTCATAAACTATGTTATTTTCGACTCCCAATTTCCTAGAAATCCCATGAGTAAGTCGAAATAACTCACATCACGCACAACTACTTATCACGGGCTTCCGAACATGTAGTTGGTACGAATCAAGTGCTTGATTATTCGATTTGCAAGTGGAACAGGATCTTGCCTATTTGGGATGACCTTCGAACTATTGTGCAGCTCAGTCTCGGCGCATACATGTGCCTCCTCATTGTCATTCAGTTCTT